>MU224983.1:3910143-3923230 GCA_018584345.1 Thuja plicata | reverse complement strand
CTCCCATGCCTTATTAATGCCTTGGGCATTAAAGGCTCTTACATATTCATTTATGAGTCTCCAAATTCATAAATGAACCTTGTCCCCCCCCCCTCTCTCTCTCTCCCATTCTTCTATAAATAGAAGCCTGTTTTGAGAGCAAAGAAGCCTTCACCTTAGATCAAAAATTATATTGTTATGCTGTTAGATTCATCCTAGATTTATATTTCATCTATTATCTAATGCTAGTTCATTGTTTTAGTTTCAACTTTTAGAGCTAGATTGCATGCTTTATCATCTTTTAGCTTGTTTTTAATCTAAAATCCTTCATGCTAGGTTGTATTCGTCACTGATTTGTAGTATATTCTGAGGGCTGATATGTTACTAATTACACTCCTCCTAGTTAGCAAGAAATAGGTCAATATTAGTGGTTTTGCATGTTTTATCTAACCTTTCAAGCTAATGCAATGACTTATTGAGTGTTTGTGTCTTTTTCATCAGGTACCCAAATACACACACACACACACACCTATGATGGTCATTTAATATTTGTAAGAGCTAATTGTGGAAGTTTCGATGATGAGTAAAGACATGCAAGATATGTGACAACTAATCAGTTGAGTACTGTACACTCTTCTGCAATTGTGGGCTTCAGGGCATCGCATCGAAAAAAAAAATTGGGTTCCTATTTTCTTGGAGAATGGTAAAACCCTAATACGGCTGCTTTTGGAAGTTGCCCTAAAACATGAAGCACATGATATAAGTATTTTTAGGGTTGTGAATCTGTGAGAATTTAGTGTATTGTTGGAACATTTTTATGCTACCGAATTTGTCTTCAAGTGTCGATTATCTCCTGAAAGAACTTGCATTGCAAGTGTATTGTAAACAGTATTAGTTTTGATTAATACATTGTGCAGGTTTTGGAGTGCTGGAGTTTTTTACCAAAAGGTTTCCCCCAGGGTAAATCATTGTGTCATTCTCATTTTTCTATGTATGCATGTTATTGTATTATCATTCTGTAATTGCTAAGGGTTAAATATGAATTTGCATGATCCTCTTCTTGGGAGTTTAGTGTAGGGAACTGTTTTCTACACACTTAGTTTCCTTTCAATTTTCAGTCAATTTCCAGATCCATAGTTGTAGACACCTATATTTGGTCAAGTGTACTAATAAAATCAAATGACATTTAATTAAATCAAATGGGATTAAATCAAATCAAAATTAAAGGATCAATTAATAAAGACGTCAATTAATTAAATCTAATCCTAAAAGGAATTAATCAAAACTATAAAATTGATTTAATCAATTAGTTATATAGTTTAAATCAAAGATCAAATTCAACTCATTCCCTTACATGGCTAATTTAATTAATTAATTAAATTAGTTAAATCCTATTTTATTTCAACCAAGGAGACAAGAAATTGAAGATCCAGTGAGAATAAAGAATTGAAATCACATGGATCACTCCAAACTTTGCAGTCTTGATCACTCATTTGACCCTTTAACATCCTCACCACTCAATTTGTCTCTTTGTCCCAACCTTTGAGACCAACATTTAAATGGTCTCTCCATTTGAAACCATTTGAAAGCCTTCAACTCAACCATCTTCAATCATGATAAACATAAATCTACCCCCTAGCCTTGGGAAATCCTATAAATACCAAGCATTTTGAGAGCATTACTAATCCTAGACATTCATGAGCAATTGCATCTACACTATAGAGAAATCACTTTGAGATCGTAAGCATTTTGAGCATAATAGGGAATTGTGAGAGCAAAATTGAATGAATTGTATGACAATTTGAGGAATTTGAGAGCTAGATTAGGCTTATGAATCATCATTTCTCATTCTACGATAGTCACTAATGGAGATTAAGGCTGAGAGCTCCACTAGCATGCTTAGTTAGAGAACCATGGAATGTTTCTTGCTTATTTGTCAATTCTTTGCTTAAATTTAGATTATCTTTCCATAGAATTGATAGTATTCAAACTAATTTCATGAAGGTATTATTCACATATACACAAATGGCACCCAATGTAGGGCCTTGAGCCTATAACTTCTATTTTTCATCATTATTTGCATGTTTTTTTCACCTTTGTTGTTGAATTTTGTCGTTTGTAGGTAAAGCGACGCCTATGAGGTGAATCCCGACGCGTGTACATAGCAAAGTGGTGCCTAAAATCAGTTCTATTTTATGTCTTACCTTCTTTCAACACGCACAAAACCTGAAGTGATGCCTTTGACAAAGAAACAATGCCTTTGCACAGTCAAGCAACACCTAAAATATGTTCTTTAATGCTTGATATTGTTTATTTGATGCCTTTGCTGCTATGTTATAACGCCTTTTAATTTTTATTTTACGCTTGATCTGTTTAAAGTAGCATGTAGTAATTTCCAAAATACCGCTTGCAGACCTGCAAAATAACGCGTAGACAACTTTAATGCAACACTTTTTATCCTATTAAATGACGCTTATAGCTCTCTGTGTTTTGTAGCTTGCATATTATTAGAAATAGAGAACTAATACTATGTATTCACTGATTTGCAGATGACCAAACATGCAAAGGTGAAGAAACCCAAGCAAAGAGTCTACAAAGAGGATAAAGAGGCAAGACTTCTTTCAAAACATGCAAAAGAAGTTCATAATTTGACCATTTTGGAAAGTTTAGAGGAAGAGGAAAAATTTATGAACATTTTGTTAAAATTGTAAAGGCTTACAAAACCAAGTTTCCTACTCTAAATTGAATCAAATTTGTTTTAGGATCTTTAAATGAACTTTCAATTTTGAAAAGATCTTTAGGTTTATTTGGTTTCAATTTGGTTTTTCTTTCACTTTGTTGGTTGTGTTGACTAACTTTGTTGGAGGAGAAGAAGAGGGAACTATCGCCACTAGGTGAGTAAAAAAGAAATAAAGACACTCATAAAAGTGCCTAGCCTTTGCTAGCTACACAGAAAGGTATTTTCTTATCAAGCTTGCATTTGCTTAAATTGTGGCATTTCAACTTTTCCAAACTAGTCTAATTAGGATAAGCCTATTATTGTTCACCAAACAAGACATTAGGCCTATTCTCTCACCTTTTTAAGTTGATCAAAATGTCAAACATGTCAGATTTGGGGATAGAAAGAAAGGTTAGGGAATGAACCAAACAATTAATTTTTAAAACCTCCTTGTCAAGAGGTCATAATTAAACTTGTTAAACATGTTTGGAAGACAGAAAGTAGTAGGGATATACTCTTCACTCTTTGAGTGAATCAAACTCCTAAACCTACCTATTTGATTCATTTCTTGATTTATATGAACATGTTAAAGCTATAGAGGGCCTGCCTCCTGAGCACATCCTTACGAGGATGGTGAGAGGGAATGACCCAAGTGGGAGACAACCATCTTAGCCGTGGTAAATCTGACCCACTATAATAAAAATGCATTCATCCTCAAAAGGGTGGGTGACAAACTGCTGTTGAAATTTTTCACCTCCTCTAGTAGTCATTCAGGATTGCGCAAAATCATGTTTTTATGTGGAAGGCCCTTGTAATGGGGTATAAAACTCATCATTTGTTTGAAAGGAAGTTAAAGTAAAAATCAGTTAAGTAGAAAGCTTGCCTCTTAGAACCATTATTTACAAGCCAATCTGACCCTAGGTAGATTACACTTATTAATTAAATCACTTCGGTTTAATGAATTAAGTTATTTATTACTCTGTTTTCTTAAGCTATCTCTTCGGTGCATTATAATTAATATCTTTATTAATTATAATGTGCAACCTAGCTTTTTTAGGCTTTAGGGTTTTGTTCACCTTTATAGGTTGAACCTTGTAAATCTTTTTTTCAATTAACTTGGATCATAATTTTGCTCTCATTTTTAAGTAACTTCTGAATTATGCCTTTTGCTTCTTTCTGCTTCTCTCCTATAACAGGTTATTTGCATGCAGGTATTCTTGGCATTCTGTGGATTTGTATCTCTCAAATCCTACAAGATTGTTTAAATTTTATTCTTGTTAAAGACCTGTGAAAATGTCTGAGAACATACAGTTTGTGTGGTTTTAGGAGTAAAGAAATAAACTTTAATGTGTGTGTTGTGTTTGTTTCTGCATTTCTCAAACAAAAAAACATCCTCGAGATCTTATCACAAGTTAAAAATTTAAAAAAATCAATCAAACAGTGACATACAAATTTTTCTTGGTGAAGTAACACCTATCAACATTCCTTTATCGTGTGCAAATTGTTATGTAGCCCCTAACAACCAAAGTAGCACATACCAACTTTTAAACTACGCGTGGTAACCTCTCACGTTGCGCGTACAACTTTTAAGTAGCATGTGACAATAGTGAAACATCACATTCTATATTGAAAAGTAGCACATGGTACCTTTCTAGTGAGCATGTATACCACATTTAAGTAGAGCATGTATACAACCCAAGCTACGCATACAGACTGAGAAAGTCAAACAATGGGTATTTCCCAAGGGTTTGGACAAATTTTGATTTCATATTCAGATACCCTTTTTCAGAGTTCTCTCTATCTGTAACTTCAATAGGACATAATCCTCTGATTTGGAATTTTTAAAATTTGTGAAGAGGACCAGGACATAAGGTGATTTCCAAAAACTTTCAACATTCGTGTTAGTGTCGGCCTTCACTAGGTCTCATTATATTTGAAACACCTTACTATCGGATGACACATGCCTTCAACAAAACTTTCTGGGTGACCAACCTGTTTCCTCACATTTATCCATTGAGGCGGAAAAAGAAGCAAAACATATTGACATGGCATTCCCATTTGGCAACATGGATCCCAATTTGATCAACCATGCCAGCAATGACAACTTAAACGATGAGAATCATGAAAACCATAATTAAGGAAATAGGGAAGATGGAAATGGAGGTGTGAACCAGAATGACCATAACCTAGGTGGTGGATGAAATGTTCAATATGATGAAGCCATGAAGGAATGAATAAATGAAGCCATACAAAATCCTCTTTTCATAAATGTGATGGAATAATTGTTAGCAAGGGATAAATAAAAGTACTTCCTTGACCTAGCCCAAGCAGGGGGTCAAATTACCTCACGATTACAATGTAAACAAATTGAGGAAGAAGAAAGAGGAGGATAATCCAATTACCTTAATGAATACGCAATTTAAGTTATTTCAAATGTAATTGGACAACATGAAACAAACGGGGGTTCCTAAACCTTTTTCGATTGAAGCATTATGTCTTTTCCCATTTGACAAATCCCTCATTATGGTGTCATTCCCTACTAATGCAGTTTTTCCCAAGTATGAAAAATATGAGGGGGCGTCTG
Organism: Thuja plicata; assembly: GCA_018584345.1. Taxonomy (NCBI): domain Eukaryota; kingdom Viridiplantae; phylum Streptophyta; class Pinopsida; order Cupressales; family Cupressaceae; genus Thuja; species Thuja plicata. The sequence continues at coordinate 3,917,948 of MU224983.1, read as the reverse complement.
ATCCACATGATCACCTAAGAGAATTTTGTGCATTGAGCTTGGAGTTCATGCACGACACCACTTATTTAATGCGATTATTTCCAAGAAGCCTTGGAGGAATAATGATGGAGTGGTTATCTAAACTACCCTCCGATATTTGTACTTTTGAAGAATTGGCTTCAAAATTTGTTACACATTATTCCTATAACATCAAACACAAAGTCACAATGATTAACTTATGCAATACTAAACAACATGATGGAGAAGGGTTCTTACTTTTCCTACAAATATGGAGAGCGATATTCGCTCGATACCCTCAAAGTGTTCTCGAGAAGGAAAAGATGGATATTTTCATAAATAGATTGAATACATAAATGAATTACCGTTTAAGATTATAATGCCCACGTTCTTTCCAATACCTAATTGAATTTTGAGTCACAACAGAGGAAGTGTTATTGAAAAGTGGAGAAATAAAACTCTACAAAGACAACAAAAATTCCAATAATCGCAACACTTCTAACAACAACAACAATAAAGCTCCTCCTAATAACACTTGGTTTTGGGTCAAGAACACCAACAAGGGTTTGGTAAATGATGGATTTGTGGAAGCAAACAACTTAAAATCCACTCCCTTCAATCTCACGCAAGGATCAAACCAAGCTAACAATGTGAATCAAGCACCTAAGGTTCCATTCAATAACACCAAATTTTTTGGGAACAATCAAGAGGCTAACAAGCCTAAAACCTTATTTTCTCCATCACCTAGAAGGAAATTCACACCCTTGGGTGAACCTCTTGAAAACGCGTTGAGGACTCGCATTACGAATAAAATTATTGACCTACCTGAATCTCGACCCTATGAGCCACAAGTGAAACCATCATGGTGGAGTGATTTGAACCATTGTGAATACCATAGGAATATAGGGCACAAGACAAATGATTGTATGTGATTTAAACATATGATATAAGACCTCATTGATATTAGAGTGATCAAAGTGGAAAGACCCCAAAATAATGAAGATCACACAGCCTTCAAAACACCTTTCTTCAAACATGAGAAAGGGGAATCTTTGAATACTAACAGAAAGGGAAATAATTCAAGGGGTAACAAAAAAGTCAACTTTACCCATAGCTATTATAATACTATCAATGCCCTATAAGAACATGAAAATACTATCAATGTTGTGGTGGTAAAGGAACAACCTAGTAAAGAGACCTCTAATGTTGTCACTAGGGGGAAAGCAACAAGGATCACCCTACAAGGGAGTGCTCCTAAACCTTTTGGTCCTAGTCAAACAACCACTTTGACAAAACAAACACCTTCTTCAATGAAGCCCTAAAGCTTAGTGGATCAATTGCAAAAAACACCAGCTCAAATTTCCATCTTGGAGCTATTGAAACTTTCGCCTAATCATAAGGAAATCTTGGAGAAAGCTCTTGTGGAAATGACTGTTCCCGAAAACTTGGAGGAAGAAAGGTTTCAAAACATGGTGGCCATCTTATTGTACCTCATTGTCTATCATTTTCTGAGCAAGATGTCATGTTTATAAATCATCCTCAAAACCTCCCAATTGCATATAGAGGTCTTGATCCAAAAGAACCGTGTTAAAGGAGTCCTCATTGATGGAGGAGATGGTGTAAACATTTTTACCTTGAGTCTAGTTGAAGCTCTAGGGTTATCTGAATCATCCATTGATCCAAAGAAGCAAATTACTATTAAAGCTTATGATGAGGAGGAGAGGTCTTCCAAAGGAATGGCGATTTTGCCCATTCAAGTGGGCCCAATAAAAAAGGATATCGTTTGTCAAGTCCTAGATATGAAGTTAACTTATAACATCTTGTTAGGGAGGTTGTGGATTCATTAAATGCAAGTGATGCCTTCAACATATCACCAATGTCTCAAGTTTCCATACATGGGCGAGGAAATTACTATTGGAGGAGACTCAAATCCCTTTCAATATCGTAACATTGTGAAATTGGTACATGAACTATTTATTCCACATAATAGAGAAGGAGACACTTCTAGTGCAGCCATTGAAGAAACTAAAGAAGAAGGTCCTTGTTTGAAATTGAATTCTAATTCTACCTCAAGTCGCAATGAATCTAACTCATCTACATCGACTAAGGGAAAAGAGAAGGTTAGTTTTGAGGGTGAAAGTCCTAATGAAATTTCGGTAAAAGTTGCTACTCCAAGGGAAAAAGTTCAAAAACTTTTAGGGTTGAAAGGGAACAAGCCAAAGAGGCCAATTATCAAAATATGAGTGAAATGGTGCACAATTTTGAGAAACAATGTAGAATTCATCAAAAGGGAGTGGGGAAATATTATGTTTCATTATTTGACTTACCCACTTCTCCAAGATCACATGGCAAACCTTCTAGTTCTCACCCACCCATAAAGTACAATTCCCATTTTGTGAGAGAAAGTGGTCCATCAGCTTTAGAGAAATAAGATAATGAAGTCTTGCAATGGCTTTACAAAGATGATGATAGTACAAGTGCTCCAATTGAGAGAGTTTAACATGTTAATATTCAAACTGACCAATATGGCAAAGGTTTCCAAATCATGCAAAAGATGGGTTACAAGGGAAGAGGACCATTAGGCATAAGAAACAAAGGCTTGTTAGAACCAATTCAACCTCCTTGGAGATCTAAGGATGAAAAATTAGACATAGGATACAAAGATCAAGGAATTAGTTCATGCAATATCCAAGATTCCTATGAACATGCTCATATGTTAGGCTCCAAAAGTGAAGATGACTCCGGCGAATATGAATGGGATTCTTTATCTGAAGCTTCTTGTCATGAAAAGGAAATAGATGTTATCCATACTTATGCTCCTACATCTAGTACAAACAAACCATCTAATATGGACCAAGGATCAAGTTCTACTCAAGTGCCAAATGATTATCAAGCATCAAATGTAGGCCAAAGATGAAGTGAAAATCAATGGATAGGTGAACCATGGGTACCTCTGTGGGTAGGAGATTCGAACGTTAGGTTTAATCCACAAGCATTTTATCCCATAGAAACCCAAGAAGATTCAAGCGAAGAGAATTTTGATCCAACTTCTATGGAACACCTTGAACAAGCTCATGTCATCTATTTAAGCGATACAATGTATGAACCCTCGAATGAAGTCATGTCCTTAAACCCCATGGATGAAAGATTACCCAATGAATCCCTATCCCTTATCTATCCCAAACTAATTGATTGGGATTCAACCGAGCCAAATGACATACTTTATTTCCCTAATGACAATGTCGTGGCCCTATACCTCAATGTGGTTGAACCATCTTCCACCAATAAACTCAATCGAAGCATGGTTATGGAAGCAACTGTACAATCTCTCAATCCAAAAGGAAAAAAGGAAAAAAGTAGAAAAAATTGAAATGGTCTAGTGGTGAAAACCACAATATGGTAGTACTAGATCCAAAAAAAGAAGTAAAAATAAAGTATGTTTCCGAAGGTGAAAAACCAATTGTGGCACCTAAGGAAAAGATATTGGACACCTTGCCCGAACATGAAGAAGAGAAATCTCCCATTTTAATTGAACCAAGAGAAAGGGTTAATATTGGCACGAAATTGGAACCCAAGTTCATACATCTTGTAGCATGTTTAACCCCAACAGAAAGATAGGATTTCATCAATTTCTTCCAAGAGAAGCAAATCAGTTTTACATGGTCTTATGCGGATATGGCAGGATTAGATCCTAGTTTCATAATGCATCTCAATGTGAAACTCGGAGTGAAACTAGTTAAGCAACAGTTAAGAAAGATGCATCCTCACATGGCTTTGTTGGTCAAAATAGAATTAGAGAAGTTATTAAAAGTTGGCTTCATAAGGGTCATAGCCTATGCAGAATGGATTTAAAATATTGTACCCATGACTAATCATGGAAAGTCCATCCGAATATGCACCAATTTTAGAGACCTTAATCTTGCTTTTCCTAAAGATGACTTTCCATTACCAAGCATTGATGTTATAGTGTATTTGACAATGAGACATTCCATCTTCTCTTTAATGGGTGGATTTAGTGCCTATAACCAAATCAAAATAGCACCTAAAGATCAAGAGAAAACTTATTTTAATTGCCCATTGGGGTACTTTTTGTTGGAACGTCATGCCCTTCGGCCTTAAAAATGCTGGAGCTACATATTAAAGGGTAATGACTACAATTTTCCATGACATGATGCACATATTTCTTGAAGATTATGTGGATGACATTTTGGCCAAGTCACATGAAAGGAAATATCATCTACCCATTTTAGAGAAAATCTTTACAAGATTGGAACAATTCAAAGTTAGGTTCAATCCTAAAAAGTGTGCATTTGGTGTCCAATCTAGAAAGTTATTGGGTTATATAGTTTCATCCAAAGGAATAGAGGTAGAACCGGAAAAGGTTCAAGCAATTATGGAGATGGAAACACCTAAGAACATTAGCCAAATGAGATCATTGCAAGGAAGGCTTCAATCCATTAGAATATTTATATCTTAATTGGTGGAAAATGTCATTCTTTCACTGGGTTATTACACAAGGATGCCATCTTCAAATGGGATGATCAATGTGAAGAAGCTTTTGCACTCTTGAAGACATACTTAATGAATCCACCTATTTTGATGCCACCCATCAAGGATAAACCCTTATTATTATACATTTCAACAACAAAATGTTCTTTGGGGGTTTTATTAGCACAAGCAAATGAAGATGGAAAAGAAAGAGCAATCTATTACCTAAGAAGGACCTGTTAGAAACACTGAGAGGGAGGGGGGGGGGTGAATCAGTGTTTGTCTATTTATCTTTATTTTAGAAATTTGAAACTTAAATTAAATAGATAACAATTGGAGCATAACACAATAACACATAACACAAGATATGATTATGGGGAAACCTTGATCAGAGGAAAACCCTGGTGGGAATTAGTACCCACAAATGATTGTACTATTCTAATGAACTTGTTATACTTCCTTTGCCCTGTTAGGAGCAATCTTTACAATGGAAGTACAATGAACTTATTAGGAGTCTTTACAAAACCCTGTTAAAGGTAGTTGGCTCACTGCCAGAGCTCACTTCTCAATAGGATGAAGGTTACAACCTTCAGATAATAGATATACACTATATCAAAAGATGAACTGTTGTTCTAACAATGTTGTCTGATCAGTTCCGTTTATGCTCTAATGCTTTAATCTCTTGAAGACTTCTACTTCATATTTATTTGCTTATATTTCTCTTCTAAATATCTTCTCTACTTATTTTCCATTCACACACTTATACAAAAGTGCATGTCTTAGTATATATAGATGCCTGAGTAGACGCGACCAAAAACATGACCTTAGTTGGCCCAAAAACAACATACACAACGCTTCCAAAAAATTTGGATTAAGCCTGTTTACATGAGAGTTAAAGACATATTTACAAACATAGTACAATAGGTGCATGGCTTTTACAAAACAAAATATTATACGCTAATCCAAAATATGAAGTCAGCTTCATACTCTATTTTCTGAACTGCTAGTGGCACTTTAACCTGCCATAACTTCTTCGTACTGTCACACCATACCATGTGTGTATATTCTAAGCTTAATAACATATCAACAAGATTAAATATAAAGGCACATAGTCTGACTCGATTGTACGCACGTGCATTGGTGCTCTGATCAACTGCATATCACTATACCGCTCTATTTTCTGTACTTAGCCAATTTTGATCTTTAAAGTTTACTGACAAAACTTCATATGACTCTGTTTTCATAATGACAACACAAAATAAGTCATATACAACCCGAGTGTCAACTTTCCAAAAATCTCCCCCTTTGTCATTAATGAAAACAAAGGAATGTGACCAAGTTACTTAAACTTTGACTTAACAAAAAAAAATTGTATATCATAACTTTGGCTATATATGTCATACTCCTTATATACATACATTACTCCCTCTTTGACATTAATGACAAAGGTGTCAAAATTTGTAAGTGTCTAGGTACTTTCTCAGAGTACACATCTAGATACGCAATCTGAAGAGTCTTGATCTCTTGCTGCCAAAATGCCTTCGGTGCATCAACAGTCTGAAGATGGGCGCATAAGGCATATGTAAGCTTCTCCATTTTTGCAGATCCATGCCTGGGCCTTGATCATAGGTAAAAATTGTTGCATCTATCTATTTTATATTCTCATTCAAGACAGCTAAGGAGGGCACAAGTGCATTTCTTAGTTGTGTTCGCCTAGTCCTTGTCTTGTTGATCTCTACCTTGGCCTTTTCAATCTTTTTTATCTTCCCTTGATAGATGTTGTTACAGATGTTGATGTCTTGGGAGGATGTTTCAACTGATTTCTTGATGTTTTCAACCAAGATGTTTACTTCTTCAATCTTCTTGATGTGTTCAGAAGTGAATTTTCCTTTGTTCATACAATTTGCTATCACCTTCCTGCCTTTTGCTGCTAACTCTTTCAAAATTGTTTGACCAATTTTTAATGAGTTAAGATCTAGTTGGAAGTTCTTTATCAGTTCATCCAATCTTTCCCTTTTGTATTTCTCCTCTGCAGTTTTAGTAGCTGAATCTACTAAACTTGTGAAGTTTGCTTTGAAGCAAGTTAATATGCTGTCAACATCATCCCTTGACTGGATGTTTGCCAATTTCTTGCCTGCTGGTACTAAGTCATTCAAAATGTTCACTGACTCTAGAAAGAGAGGGTTTCTCATAACTTGTTTCTCTTTGGCTTTCTCCATGGCTAATACACTGATTTTAATCAGGTCTTCTTCTCCCCATGCATCTAGGTTTGCTAAGTCAGGGGTCAATCTTGACAACAATGATGTTGATGGTTTGATGGATGGAGTGAATATAGCATTTTTACTATCCATATATTCACTTTTCACTGGGATCTCCATAGAGGGTGGATCATTATTTTCATCCTTTCTCTCTTCATCTTGTCCTGTTGTTTCTCCAGTAGGAACTTGTTCTTGCTGTAAAGAAGTGTTATCAGTGCATACCTTCTCAGCTTCTTCAGTGCTTACAAATGCTTTCTCAAACTTATTTAAATCATTTTCTGAGGCTGACATGGTGATCTCAACTATCTTTTCTAATATTCTAAACCTCTTCTGCATATTGATCCTGAATGTTTTGATCTCCATGTCCATAGAATCCTTTACACTGCTTTCTGATGTACCCTTTAGTGAAATTTGGGACATAGTAGGTTTTCTCATGTCTAGGTAAAGATTAGAGACTTTACCAACAATGTGGAAGTATAGGTGTACGCCTCTCTCTCCGGTTTCCCACAGCTTTCCAAAGGCAAGGGTTAGTAGCAAAGGTTTCACAAGTGAATGCAAATCAAGTATACAATGACTACTAAACGAATAACAGAAATGTGAGCAATAAATGTACAAGCAAGAGAAAGGAAGACAAATAAATGCAAATCCCACGATGCTTGAAGCTTCTATTGTCTCTCTCTACTCCTTCCGAAACACTATTCTTGATGCTCAGTATTGGCGGGGCAGCGTCTATGACTTGAGAAGCGTCGAGAATTTGATAATTGAAATGGGTGTGTGATCGTAAGATGGCTTGAATGCTAAACCAAACTGACGAAGTAATGGCGCATGAGAGCTTGAAATCCTGGATCCTTCAAATGGTTATGAAGGGTTGATTATATAGGAATCGGTGGTGAAATGAGCGGTTGAGATCAATCCCAGAGATGGGGAGATGAATTGTTGAGATCAAAAGGAACATGAGAGATCCTCAGTAAACTCCACCTCTTTATTTGGTTAAGAGGAGATAGAGTTTGGTTAACTGAGGAGCTAATTATGAGTTACCTTTTTGAACTGAAGAGGTGGGTG
>MU224983.1:3865696-3883604 GCA_018584345.1 Thuja plicata | reverse complement strand
TTATTCTATCTGAATGATACTAACACCACTTGCTTAATGACTAGAAATGAAGACATATGGTTGTGGCACAAAAGATTGTGTCATGTGAATTTTGACAACATGATGAAAATAAGCAGAAGAAGAAGTGCAAGAGGCTTACCGATGATGACAAATCCAGACAACATCATGTGCAAAAATTGTCAAAAAGGTAAAATGACAAAGTCTAGTTTCAAAAGTAAAACCCACACATCTGATGATATTCTAGAATAAGTCCATACTGATTTATGTGGACCTATGAGGACAAAGAGTTATTATAGAGATAGATATTTTATTCTCTTTGTTGATGATTATTCTAGAATGATGACAGTCATGCTTCTAAAAGAAAAATCTGAAGCATTCAAAATGTGTAAATGGTATAAGGCTATGGTAGAAAAACAAAGTGGTAAGGATTTGAAATGTTTGAGATCAGATAGAGGAGGAGAATTTATATCAAATGAATTCACTAATTTTTGTAATGAGCATGGTATAAAAAGACAGGTTTCTACACCAAGGACACCACAACAAAATGAGATTGCTGAGAGAAGGAATAGATCAATAGTTTATTATGCAAGAACACTGATGATAGAAAAGGACATCACCCAAATATTCTGGAGGGAAGTTGTCAGCACTGCTGTTTATACACTCAAAAAAGTACAATTGAAGAAGGACACAAAGAAGACACCTTATGAGCTATGGTATGTTAAAACACCCAATGTAAGTTACTTCAAAATATTTGGTAGCTAATTGTTGCCCCACTTTTGGTCCACATACCTTTCGAATAAAAGTGAGTGATTAATGTATAGTGGTGGATGAAGAGTTTCTTGTTAGTCCTGAGTCTAAGTCTAGAAACCTTTCCCTTAGGCTAGGGAGCCTTTACCGGATTTTTCCCATTTGTCTTCTCTTTTGTAGCCGGAGGGTATGGGCATTTGAGTTCATGTATTCTTCGGGTAGGTTAAGTTCCCAATTTGGTAAAGGTTGTGGTTCGAGGAGTTCTAACATTGGTATTACACACAATGGAAGTATGTAGCCATAATTCTTCATTTTGCAGCTTGGCAGAGAATCGGGCTCGAGCTTCTCCATTGGTGAAAAAGTATCAATAGAGTACATATTCTGCTGATGACTACTAGATGATGCCTCAACAAGGAGTACAGTGTTAAAATGGATCCTTTAGGCTTAAGAAGGGCTACTGCGTTTGGATTCCACCTCTACAAGCCAATGTGAATGATTCAATAGAAATAAATTATGGAAATAAGCCAATGGCAGAAAAGCAGAAAATGGCTTCTCCCATACTCCTATAGGTGGGTTTGGCCCACGGGGTGAGTTTTTTGCCAAATCACTTAAATAAAGAAATTTTGAAGAGAAGCCTGTCTCATAAAGTATCCGAGATATGAAGAAAATGGATGAATTCAACACATGCCATTTTGGCATCGTGATAGACTAAATTTTTCCCTTGGTGGACTTCTAAACTGAGAGCACTCCAAAAGCACTTCTCCACCAAAGGAGAAGCAGAAAAGTGATTTTTTGCTACCTTAGAATAGTTACCGTTGTGGTTACTAAAAGTGAAAAGACATTTCTTAACGGCCCGTAAAAGCAAGGTAATTAATTCAAATAAAGCCATTTTACTTCATAACGATATTTTTCATTAATGTTGGGGCCTTTTCGTTCATGTGTTGTGGGAAATTGGTCATTAACGGTAAGAATTCAAAAGTTATAAAATCAGTTGAAAGTTGCGAACGAGAACCACCATTTGTTCGCCAAATTGCTTTGAATTTGAAGTCTCATATTTTAGCTTTTCCTTGCTTCTGCATCCCTAAGAGATATTTCCAATTTCCAAATATGAATCATTAGAAGTATGGCTTCCAGATTCATAGGGTTCGATGGGATGAACATAATTACTTCTGAATGGTATAAGATTTCAGATCCATCCCTGATGTTCTTTGACATGCAGAACTTCCAGAATAAATTGAAAGTAGACCAAATACATCCTATTATAGAGAAATTGAAAGAGAGCAAATTGGTTGAGGCCGCTAGTTTTCCTGTTGCTATTCAAGCCCTAGAATTAATCTAGGAATGCATTACTCGATACAACCTAGACACCAGGCAAATTCTCTTGCCTAATGAAACAGTGTTGTTGTCTATTGATAGGGAATCAGTCCAGAACTCACTTCGCATTCCAGAGCAAGACGAGTATTCAGAAATGACATATAGTCGAGCGGTGACTGAGTATATTGCTAACAAGTTAGTCTGGAAGAAAGAGATAATGAAAGCATGGTTTCAAGAACCTAAGAGCACCAAAGGAAAGTTGCCAAAGACATTATATGACACTAATCTGAAGCCAGAGATCGTTGACATCCCGGTGTTTCTCCACAGGATCAGAGGTGAGAGTGAGGCACTCAATTTTGTCGACCATCACTTCTTCTTGGTTCAGGTAATCTGTTCCCAGCACCACTTCATAGATTGGGCACTTATGGTAAGTGATAACCTCTCGGAAGCCCTAGATAGAGATAAATGCCAGAATGAATTTTACTTGTCTTCAGTTCTCTTATACATTCTGGCTACACTCCAAATTTGGCCAGGACTTCCCAGATTAGAAGAATTCCCTGATAATGTCAAGAGTCATGAATTTTTCCCCTCTTTGCAGTTACATAATAGTTATGTTGAGTACCTTCGGGTTAATGATGCATTCAAAATGAGATTGAGCAGGGAGTTACAAGGTTGTCCAGAAAGGAGATTCTCCCTTGAAGCCATGACTTTCATCAGCTAATTTAGATTCTATTTCATTCAATTTAGAGGTTTCTCATATCTTTGTCTTGCAGGTTTTGATGAATTCCCTCTGAGGTTGCCCAGGTATCCTACTGATATGATCATGCTGATCGAGGTAATGAGGAAAGAACTCCAGGTGAACTTGCTCTATGCTGAAGCTAAGAAGAAGGGGTATGATTTCCCTATGACCATCGGGGCTTACAACTGTGCATCTAGGTCAGAGGCGAAAAATGTTCTCAAGACATTCTCAAAGAAGTTTTCTTTGGAAACCTATGATGTCTTGAGACCGCAATATGACCCAGTGAACTATGCCAAAGATGTATTGCAAATGAGCCGTGCAATTCATCATGTTCATGATATAGAAGACTACTAGGCAAATTGCAAAGATGATCTGGAAAGCAGAGAGAGATTCTACACTTGGTTAACTATTGAACAAATCAAAAGGTTCAATGTTCATATTGCAGTGGAGGGGCTAGAAGATGATGGTAACCATATGTATGATGATACATATCTAGAGGAGATAAATCTCACCCTTGTCATTTCTGAACCCATGCTGGACCAAGCCATTAGTGACTTGCCAACTGTAATGGGGGGTATTTACAAGAGAACAGAACAATAAGTCAAATGGAACGCGGGCTAAAGGAAGAGATCAGAATGGAAGCCGCCTACCCAACAAACTCCGGCTAAAGACACAGCTGGTATTGCAACTACTTCATCGGTAACAATCCCAACTATTGCCAAAGGATCAACCCAGCCAATAGGAGGAGGTGATGAACCTCCTAAGAAAACAATCACGTTGGAGAAGACTTATGGAGAAGGTCCACTCCCAAATATCGGGACAACAAAAGATCCCACCAAAGATGCAGAACCAGAGCGGTCGGTAAAAGCAGTCATAGTAGATGTACCGGCCGATACCCCTACCCAAAATTATCTAAGGAGAGGGTCTCCCGTCATAGTGGAAGTGAGTGAAGATACTCCTTCAACCATAGAATCAGAAGGAGAAGTTGGAAAGAATCAGAAGGCCGCTTCAGTAGCCAAGTTGGTGTCCTCCTCTCCTACTTTTGTAAACCCATTTTCTTTGAGACCTAAGGCTACACCTCTAGTCATCAAGAAGTTATTCATTGAGGAGTTGGTCTCTACCAACAAAGTCACTAGCGTAGAGTCATGGACAAAACATACTTTGGAACGCAAGAGAAATAGGGCAGAAGAAGGGACCGCCAACAAAGACACTCTATCATGAGCTATTCAGCCCAAGGCCATCAAGAGAAAACATAAGAAGGTGAAGACAATGTCTACCCTGGGTCATGATCTTGAGACTGGACACTTCACCATGGAAGTGGCCAAGACAATTAAAGAAGGTAGATTTAAGGATATGACTGCTTCAGACTTTCAACTACAGTCATTTGACATGGGGTTGGCCCATCATGATACCAAGGTGGATTGGTGGAAATCTACCAATGTTGTGATAGAGGAGGAGCTCGAGGAGCTCAAGATTGCCAAAGTCCAGCTTAAGGCAGAAGTGGTGGAGCTAACCAACTTCATCAGATAGCTCCTTACTCTGATTGCAAGCGTTCCCAACACCCAAACCACCTTTGACCCCACTACTGCGGAGAACTAGGCCATTTTGGCTAAATTGCAAGAAGATTGACATTATGGGCAGATTGGTAAGCAGTAGATAGAGAGGCTCGATTCTAAGGGCCTAGTAGTGGTTGAAAAAATAGGCAATACTCTCCTAAGGTTGGAAGTAGAGAGCAATAATATTGCTGTGAACCTACAGACTCTCACGTTAGAGAGGGTGAAATGTCAGGAGTGTATAGTTATGCTGCATGTAGCGGTAAAGATGAAGACCAAAGAAGCTCTAAAGGCCAATATTTTACAAAAAGGAGATGAGCCTTTGATCGAATGGCTTCAAAGCCTAGAATTTAAGATAGAAATGATCATTCAGGCCGAAGCAGGATTGCAACAGACAGATGTCAAGATCAAAGAAGAGCAGAGTAAAGATTTCAAACTTCTCTCAGGGCTTCATACGGAATCATAAACCAGTGGTTAAGGCAAGCCAATAATCAGAGTGACTAATATGTGGAATTCACTTTTTGGTTATTTTCATAAATTTACAGAAGATTCTACCTCTCATCTGGACAAAATACCAGAACTCCAACAATTGAGTGGATGTATCTTTAGAGCGACAAAGGAACTGAAAGATTAGACCGATGCTATCAAGATTCTCACCAAACAACATTCCAGGTGGCTCATTCGATACACTAATGCCCATGTTAATAGGCATGAAGAACTTTTTTGGGTTATTACAACGGTTACAACCTATAGGGCTAAAATAGACAAGGGGAAGGAAACTGAAACTTAATAGATTCCCCCTCGTACTATTTTTGATACTATTGTAACTGATAAATCTTTCAGTTATCATTTCTAGTTGGGGAAGTTGAATCATTTCGGTTCTCCCCCTTTTCTTGTAACGACCCAATTTGGGACACTATATGTACTATTTCCAAAATCAATACAAAGGTCGGCTAAATTTTGGTGTGAAAGATAGCATTTTGCTGAGTCAAATTTGTATGTATGAATACCATTGTTTTATCTGTTCCATCTGCACTGCATTTATCTTTCTCTTGAATTTGGATGTTTCTTTGAAATTGGATTTTTAATCTGTGTTTGAACCAGAGCTTTTCATTATGAATTGATGCAATTAGCAAAAGGGTAAACTCGTTGTTATCTCAAATTTGGGAAACATTCTCATGATATAGATTGACTCATAGTTGTTTCATCTTTAGTTTAGTCTTGCATATGCATTTTAAGTAGAAGTTCATACCTTACCAATTTTGGGAGTTAATCTGATTGATAAAATCTCAGGATTGGCTAGATTTAGAGTTGAATTCATCTTGCCTGAGCTATTTCCTACCTAGGATTAGCTTGGTTTGCCTCTTCTGTTCTCGGGTGAAGAACATACCCTTGTTAGATTAGGAAAAAGTAAAATTCATTGAAAATCATTCATATAAGGGAGCTATACCTTTTAATGAAGAGGGAAATTAGTTTCTTCAATAACAATTTCCCAACTATTATATTCGATTGTTCTTAAGTATTTTGGGTATTTTGGAGTTAAGTTGAAAAGAGAAATCTGTTTACTAACAGATTTTTGGTGACTCTACTGGGGAAGAAGAATAGTTGTTACACCAGAAGCATATCATGAGGAAAGATGGTGCTTCCCTATGATAATATATTTCCTGTACTCCAACCAAATCTTGGTTTTCAAGACGATCAAGAGGACCTTATTTCCTCACTGAACACTTTTGCCTGGAGGAACAGAAGAAACACCGAACATTACAGAAATGCCAGTCAAGTGCTAGAGAAAGAAGAAGCTAGAATAGAGGCACTTGAAAGAGTCTTCCAAAGGAGAAATTAAAGAGCACATCACCAAGTTGAGCGTGAAGTTAGGCCATAGAATTAGTCAAAAATCTGGAGCCTAAAAGATTTCTTAGGAGCACAAAGAGAGAAGGAAGTACAGATCCAGTCTTTGAGAGACTTGCAAATATTAATTTTGCTCTGCTTGAAGTACCTTTCCAAAGAAACAAAGTTGTGAAAAGCCAGAGCAGACCTTCTTCACCCCCTAAGTAGTCTACTCTTTTGTCCACCACTTGCCAAGTGTTAACATTACACGAAGTAGTTGCTCCTCCTGTTATCAATCTTGCCCCTTAATTACCTCAAGTAACAATGGCTCTCCCTTGGGCCACTGCAGTCAGACCCCTGTAATTAGCAGCTTATAACCCTCTTCCCTCAGGGTCTAGAAAGAATTTCCCTAAGTTTTCTGGAGACAGGAAAGTATCTATGGATGAACATATTGCTGCATTCTTTGCTTCTGTCAACATTCTAGTAGTACAAGAAGAGGATGTGGCCGTTAGATTATTTGTTGAGACACTGGTTGAGGGCACCGCTGATTGGTTTCATCACCTGCCAAATTCTTCTATTATGGACTAGGCCTCCATGATAGCTGCTTTTGAGAGAAGATTCAAAACTGCAGAAGATGAACATGTTCTCCTGACACAATTGACCTCTATCAAGAAAGAGCCTTCTATTAGTATGAGAGATTTCATAGCCAAATTCAATAAGCTAGTAAATTGTATTCCAGCAGATGATAGACCTACGATGGGAAATTTGAAAACATTCTTTATAAGTGCTATGCCACCAGACATCAATTATGATCTAAGGATAGTGAACCTTGTTGGTTTAGATGCTACATAGAGGACTGTCGTGGAACTCAAAGCCCATATGATTTCATCCGAGAAATGGAAGAGAGAGATATAGTCAAGAACCAACACTAGTAGTACTACATCACCTGATGAGATGATCCAAAAATTGTCAAACGAATTCATCGCCTTCAAGAGGCAACTTCCTAGGTTCTATATCCCTTATCAACGAAATTATCAAGAACAACCTAGAAGAAACAATGATGGGAGGAATGCTGACAGTAAAGCATTACAGTTAACTGGTCCACCACAAAGACTAGCTATTGAAGTCCCCCCTAAAAGAGGGAATATGTGCGCCTTTCACCTAACTACAGATCACGACAGAGAAAGTTGTCTTGACGTAGCCTGTGCTTGGCAAATGCATCAGACAAATGAATGGAACGCTAGAGTCTCCAGAGCCGAACCAGATTCATACTCACAAGGCGACTCTAAAAATTTATATTTAGAGTATGAGTCTGATTCTGAACAAGGAGCAACATGTTATGTGACCATAGATGGGACTTCCTATACAGTCTTCACCAGGAGCCAGAAAGATAAAGGTCCTGCTCCTTCTCTCCCACCTAAAGGTAATGAAGCATCTACCTCCAACCCTAAGGAAGCAAATCAAGGTGTGAGAATTCTGCAACCAGGTAAGGAGCATAACTCTTTTGACATTATTCAATTTTGTAAGGATTCTCAAATTCAAATCTCTCCCATAGATTATCTCAAGTCCAACCCTATAGAATTGCAAAAATTAGTAGATTACTGTACTGAAGGGAATCAGAATCTAAACCAGAACATCATGACTACTATAGAAAATGAGTCAATTTTTTTAGAACCCATTGAGCAAGGTGAATCATTTGTGTTAGTTACTTTCCTAGGTCAGAAACCTGATCCATTTTATGTATCTTTATATATTAATGGATGAAAACTGAGCAATTGTATAATAGACTCTAGAGCCTCAGATAATGTGATGCCATCAACAGTAGCTAAATCTTTGGGACTTACCCTTACTAAAGCCCATGGGAGGTGCTATTCTATGGATTCCAAGAAAGTACCTTTGGTTGGACAAATTAAAGGCGCTCAAGTGGCTCTGGCAGCGCATCCTAAGAAGAAAATGTTGTTAACGATTCTAGTTGCCGATATACCCGCTAGCTACGGTTTGTTGCTAAGTAGGAGTTTTTGTAGAGATTTAGGAGGAGAAATAAAGTTATATTGGTCTCAAGCTTTAATCCTAGTGGGTAATAAAAAAATTAAATTGGTCCCGGAAGAGAAAGTTAAGTTTATAGTGCTGAAGTCAGATGACCCTAAAGCCCAAATTTTATATCAAGAATTGGAATTTGGAAACTATCAGTTGTTTACTGATGATCACAATGAGGAAAATAAACCAGGAGAATAGGAATAGGAGTTTTTTGCTGAAGAGGAGTCTTCTCGAATCTGGACACTTGAATTTGATGGTAGTTGTGCTTCATCAGGATCCGGTGCAGGTGTGGTCTTGATATCACCAGATGGGATATGTGAGCCTTTGTCTTACAAATTAGAATTTAGAAATGCCAACAATACTGTTGAGTATGAGGTCCTCCTTTTAGGAATCATCACTGCAAAAGAAAAAGGTGTGAAGATTTTGAGAGCTTGTGGTGATGCTGAGCTTATCGTGCGCCAAGCTAAGAATTAATATTCTGTTAAGAATCACAGATTGAAGAACTACAGAAATAGAGTATGGGATGAGATAGAGGCACTAGATGCTTTCTCTATTGAATTAGTGCTGAGAGAGTTGAATGCCAAAGCGGACTCCCTAGCTGTGTCAGCTTCATTGCTCCTTCCCCACCCAGAATTCAAAGATAGGAAGTAACAAGTGGAAGTCATATATCGGCCATCTGTACCTGATAATGTAGAAGATTGGCAAGTGTTCAAAGATGATAAGAATCTACTTCTCTTCCTAGAGAGTGGTGGAAACTTCCACAAAGAGGTCCGTGGTGATCATGAAGGAGATCATCTAGATAAGCAGAAGAAAGATAAGTCAAATATTATCCAATTATAGGGTAATATCATCCTGCCCCATCTAGTTACTCTGGAAAAAATCTTCAACAGGCACAACACATTTGTGAAGGAGAAAAGAATCGAAAGAGGCCCTACTACTGGAAAATATGAAGGAATGAATATTGGAACCGAGAGAGATCCCAAGATGATCCATATTGGGAAGTGTTGCAATGAAGAAGAAAGGAATGAGGCAAGGAAACTCTTCCTAGAATACTCGGACATTTTCGCTTGGAGCTATGAGGACCTGAAAATTTTTATGGGTGGGAAATTCAAACATCAAATTCTGTTAAAACCTGAAGCTACCCTATTTAGGAAAAATAAAAGGAACTATAACCCCAAAGTTGCGGATGCAATATTCAAGGAAGTAGATAAAATGCTTAAGGAAAGGATCATCTATCCTATACACCACTCTACCTGGGTGGCAAACATAGTGCCTGTGAGGAAGAAGAACAGAGAGATAAGAATTTGTGTGGACTTCAGAAATCTCAATCAATCTTATTTGAAAGATAATTATGCCCTTCCCAATATGGATCACTTACTACAGATTGTAGCCGGAGCTGAAATGATGTCCATGTTTGACGACTTTTCAGGATATAACCAGATAGAAGTTGAGAAAGCAGACTAGCATAAAATGACATTCATCACCCCATGGGGCACTTTTGCTTACTACATAATGCCATTTGGGCTGATAAATGTTGGAGCTACTTTTCAGATAGGTATGGACCTTTCCTTTAGTGACATGAAGAATAAAATCATTGGTATGTACTTAGATGATCTTACTGTGTTCTCTAGGAAAAGAATAGATCATATAAGTGACTTAAGGAAAGTATTGCAAAGGTGTCGGGAGGATGGGATTTTGTTAAATCCCAAGAAGTCAGTTTTCTGTGTAACCAAGGGGAAATTTCTAGGCCACATTGTCTCCCAGGAAGGCATAAGAATTGATCTAGAAATGGTCAGAGCTATTCAGTAATTAAGTTTACTTGTGAATAAAACTGGAGTAAAATCTTTTTTCGGTCAAGTTAACTTTCTCAGAAGGTTCGCTCTAGATTTTTTAGAGATTACTAAATGTATAGTTGATATGATGAAAGGAAATGTGAATTTCAAGTGGAATGAACCCGGTAAACAAGCCTTAAAAAACATAAAGAATTCCATAGCCAATGCTCCAGTGTTATGTCACCCAGATTACAAGAAGACTTCGTAATCTATTGTTATTCTTTTGAACATACCTTATCAACCATTCTCATGCAGGAAATGAGGAAGGAGTCCAGGCTCCCATTGCTTTTATGAGTACACCTTTGAAAAATCATGAGCTGAAATATTTCCAAACCAAAAAAATATGCTTTCGCAGTTGTTAAAGCTTTAAAGAATTTTAGATTCTACATCTTACACTCACATTCTCTTGTGTATGTCCCTGATATCGTAGTCAAGAGTATATTGACTCAGTAGGATGTAGGATGCAATAACAGAGGAGCATGGGTAGCTAAAATGCAAGAATATGATGTAGAGATCAAGCCCACAAAGCTGGTAAGAGGCAATGCACTATGCAGGGCCATGGCAGAAAACCAAGTAGGTGAAGAACAAGAAGCTACACAATTAGTTTTGGCGGTAAGTATGCAAGACCCCTGGTTTGAAAACATAATATATTTCCTTACATATGGTGAATGCCCTAAAGGGATGACTTCTAAGAAAAGAAGAGACCTGAAACCGAAGGCTTCTAAATATGTCATCTAGGAAAATGGGTTATATAAGAGATCAATGGATGGGACCTTTCTCCGATGTGTCGATAAACAACAACAAGAAAAGTTGTTAAAATTATTTCATGACGAAGCCTACGAAGGACATTTCTCCTCGTCTGTTACCACATTTAAGATTCTACGACAATGTTATTATTGGACAGGGATGTTCAGAGATGCTTACCGCTGGGTAGCAAAGTGTGAGAAATGCAAAATGTTTACTGGAAAGCCATAGTTAGCAGCATACCTCTGAGACCGGTGATAATTGAAGGTCCTTTTCAACAATGGGGTCTCAATTTTATTGGTCCTATAAACCCTACATCTAGTGCAGGTCATACCTACATAATCACTGTGACTGACTACTTCACAAAGTGGGTGGAGGCGAAAGAAACCAAGAGGACTACTTTAGAAGTAGTATGCGAGTTCATCAAAGAAAACATCTTGTAAGGTTTGGTGTGCCTATTAAATTAGTTATGGATAACGCAACATACTTTTCTTCTCAAGAGGTTATTGAATTTTGTTTAGAGTATGACATCATGGTCAGTCATTCGTCCGACTATTTCCCTCAAGGGAATGGTCAAGCTGAATCCAGCAATAAAAACTTGGTGAATATCACGAAGAAGCTTGTAGCGGACAACCAGAGAAACTGGCACAAGAAAATCTATGAAGCCCTCTGGGCAGATAGAGTGACTCCCAAAAGAGCTATAGGTGTATCCCCTTTTGAACTTGTTTACGGAGTGGAGGCCAGCCTTCCATTACTGCTGGAGCTAGCAACCTGCAAGCTGAGAACAATAGTAGAAGACAACATATATGAAAATGGTCTAGAGAAAAGGATTTTGTACCTAAACAAACTGGAAGAAGAAAGAGAGAAAATGGTTGACCACATTACATAGCATCAGATACGAGTAAAAATTTTGTTTGAAAAAAAGAGCAGACCCCCGAAATTTATGATAGGAGACATGGTGTTATTGTGGGACAAGTGCAGGGCACCCAAAGGCATGCATAGGAAATTTGAAACACTATGGAAAGGACCTTTCAAGATCTATCAGGAATCTGAGAAGAATTCTTTCAAGTTGACATATCTAGATGGCAAAGTTCTACCCCTAACGCATAATGGTCAGTATTTGAAGCTCTATCAGATATAATTTGAAAATAGGTAACCCTTGTATTGTACAATAGCTACATTTAGTTCCCGCTTTCATTTTCCTAGTTAGGTTCCCTTCCTATTTTCCATTTCCCTATCTTGCTTTAGTTTTGTTGTGAGCTACCTTTTGTTGAGCTTTGCAAAACCAGAGATTTGAGATTCCTTGCTTGGACATGTGAATGTTCAAGTCCCTAGACAGAGCTAGTTGTTGCCCCACTTTTGGTCCACATACCTTTCAGACAAAAGTGAGTGATTAATGTATAGTGGTGGATGAAGAGTTTCTTGTTAGTCCTGAGTCTAAGTCTAGAAACCTTTCCCTTAGGTTAGGGAGCCTTTACCAGATTTTTCCCATTTGCCTTCTCTTTTATAGCCGAAGGGTATGGGCATCTGAGTTCATGTATTCTTCGGGTAGGTTAAGTTCCCAATCCGGTAAAGGTTGTGGTTCAAGGAGTTCTAACATTGGTATTACACACAATGGAAGTATGTAGCCATAATTCTTCATTTTGCAGCTTGGCGGAGAATCGGGCTCGAGCTTCTCCACTGGCAAAAAAGTATCAATTGAGTACATATTCCGCCGATGACTACTAGATGATGCCTCAGCAAGGATTATAGTGTTAAAATGGATCCTTTAGGCTTAAGAAGGGTTACTGTGTCTGGATTACACCTCTACAAGCCAATGGGAATGATTCAATAGAAAGAAATTGTGGAAATAAGCCAATGGTGGAAAAGCAAAAAATGGCTTCTCCCCTACTCCTACAGGCAGGTTTTGACCCACGGGGTGAGTTATCTGCCAAATCACCTAAATAAAGTGATTTTGAAGAGAAGCCTCTCTCATAAAGTATTTGAGATATGAAGAAAATGAATGAAATCGACACATGCCATTTTGGCATCGTGATAGACTAAATTTTTCCCTTGGAGGACTTTTGAACCGAGAGCACTCCAAAAGTTCTTCTCCGCCAAAGGAGAAGCGGAAAAGTGATTTTCCACTACCTCAAAAAAGTTACCGTTGTGATTACTAAAAGTGAAAAGACATTTCTTAACGGCCCGTAAAAGCAAGGTAAGTAATTCAAATAAAGCCATTTTACTTCATAACGGGTTTTTTCATTAATGCTGGGGCCTTTTCATTCGTGCGGCATGGGAAGTTGACCGTTAATGATTAGAATTCAAAATTTATAAAATTAGTTGAAATTTGTGAATGAGAACAACCATTTGTTCACTAAATTGCTTTGAATTTGAAGTCTCATATTTTAGCTTTTCCTTGCTTCTGCATCCCTAAGAGATATTTCCAATTTCCAAATACGAATCATCAGAAGTATGGCTTTGAGATTCATGGGGTTCGATGGGATGAACAGAATTACTTCCGAATGGTATAAGATTTTAGATACATCCTTGAAGTTCTTTGACATGCATAACTTCTAGAACAAATTGAAAGCAGACCAGATACATCCTATTATAGAGAAATTGAAAGAGAGCGGATTGGTTGAGGCTGCTGGTTTTCTTATGGCTGTTCAAGCCCTAGAATTAATCTAGGAATGCATTGCTGGATATAATCCAGACACCAAGAAAATTCTCTTGCCTAATGATATGGTGCTATTGTCTATTGATAGGGAATCAGTCCAAAACTTTCTTCGCATTCCAAAGCAAGCTGAGTATTTAGAAATGACATATAGTTGAGCGGTGACTAAGTATATTGCTAAAAAGTTAGTCTGGAAGAAAGAGATAATGAAAGCGTGGTTTCAAGAACCTAAGAGCGCCAAAGGAAAGTTGCCAAAGACATTATATGACACTAATCTAAAGCCAGAGATCATTGACATCCTGGTGTTGCTCCATAGGATCTTAGGTGAGAGTGAGGCACTCAATTTTGTCGACAATCACTTCTTCTTGGTTCAGGTAATATGTTCCCAACACCACTTCATAGATTGGGCACTTATGGTAAGTGAGAACCTCTCGGAAGCCCTAGATAGAGCTAAATGCCAGAATGCATTTTACTTTTCTTCAATTCTCTTATACATTCTGGCTACACTCCAAATTTGGCCAGGACTTCCCAGATTAGAAGAATTCCCTGATGATGTCAAGAGTTATGAATTTTTCCCCTCTTTGCAATTACATAATAGTTATGCTGAGTACCTTCGGGTTAATGATGCATTCACAATGAGATTGTGCAGGGAGTTACAAGGTTGTTCAGAAAGGAGATTCTCCCCTAAAGCCATGGATTTCATCAGTCAATTCAGATGCTATTTCATTCAATTTAGAGGTTTCTCATATCTTCATCTTGCAGGTTTTGATGATTTCCCTTTGAGGCTACCCAGGTATCCTACTGAATCATGATGATCGAGGTAATGAGGCAAGCACTCCAGGTGAACTTTCTCTATGCTGAAGCTAAGAAGGGGTACAATTTCCCCATGACCATCAGGGATTATAGCTGTGCATCGTTCTCAATACATTCTCAAAGAAGTTTTCTTTGGAAACCTACGATGTCTTGAGACCGCAATATGATCCAGTGAACTATGCTAGAGATGTATTGCAAATGAGCCATGCAATTCATCATGTTCATGATATATAAGACTAATGGGCAAATTGCAAGGATGATCTGGAAAGCAGAGAGAGATTCTACACTCAGTTAACTATTGAAAAAATCAAAAGGTTCAATGTTAATATTGCAGTGGAGGGGCTAGAAGATGATGATAACCAAATGTATGATGATACATATCTAGAGGAGATAAAGCTCACCCATGTCAGTTCTGAACCCATGCTGGACCAAGCCATTAGCGACTTGCCAACTCTAATGGGGGGTATTTACAAGAGAATAGAATAATGGGTCGAATGGACCGCGGGCCAAAGGAAGAGATCAGAAGGGAAGCCGCCTACCCAACAAACTTCAGCTAAAGACATGGCTGGTACTACAACTAATTCATAGGTAACAATCCCAACCATTGCCAAAGGATCAACCCAGCGGGTAGGAGGAGGTGATGAACCTCCTGAGAAAACAATCACGTTGGAGAAGACTTGTGGAGAAGGTCCACTCCCGAATATTGGGACAACAAAAGAGCCCACCAAAGATGCAGAACTAGAGTGACCGATAAAAGCAGTCATAGTAGATGTACCAGCCGATATTCCTACCCAGGATTCTCCCAGGAGAGGGTCTCCCATCATAGTGGAAGTTGGTGAAGATACTCCTTTAACCAAAGAATCATAAGGAGAAGCTAGAAAGAATTAGAAGGCCGCTTCAGTAGCCAAGTTGGTGTCCTCCTCTCCTACTTTTGTAAACCCATTTGCTTCGAGACCTAAGGCTACACCTCAAGTCATCAGGAAGTTATTCATTGAGGAGTTGGTCTCTGCAAAAAAAGTCACTAGTGCAATGTCATGGATAGAACATACTCTGGAATGCAAGAGAAAGAGGGAAGAAGAAGGGACCGCCAACAAAGACACTCTGTCATGAGCTATTCAGCCCAAGGCCATCAAGAGCAAATAGAAGAAGGTGAAGACAATGTCTACCCTGGGTCATGATCTTGAGACTGGACACTTCACCATTGAAGTGGCCAAGCCAATTAAAGAAGGTAGCTTCAAGGATATGAATGCTTCAGACTTTCAACTGCAGTCATTTGACATGGCGTTGGCCCATCATGATACCAAGGTGGATTGGTGGAAATCTAACAATGTTGTGATAGAGGAGGAGCTCGAGGAGCTCAAGATTGCCAAAGTCCAGCTTAAGGCAGAAGTGGCAGAGCTGACCAATTTCATCAGACAGCTCCTTACTCTGATTTCAAGCGTTCCCAGCACCCAAACCACCTTTGACCCCACTGCTGCGGAGAACTAGGCCATTTTGGCTAAATTGCAAGAAGATTGACATTATGGGAAGATTGGTAAGCGATGGATAGAGAGGCTCGAGTCTGAGGGCCTAACAGTGGTTGAAAAACTAGGCAATACTCTCCTAAGGTTGGAAGTAGAGAGAAACAATATTGCTGCAAACCTACAGACTCTCACGTCAGAGAGGGTAAAATGTCAGGATTGTATAGTTATGCTGCATGTGGCGGTAAAGATGAAGACCAAATAAGCTCTAAAGGCCAAGATTTTATAGAAAGGAGATGAGCCTTTGATCGAATGGCTTCAGAGCCTAGAATTTAAGATTGAAATGATCATTCAGGCCGAAGCAGGATTGCAACAGACAGATGTCAAGATCAAAGAAGAGCAAAGTAAAGATTTCAAACTTCTCTCAAGGCTTCATATAGAATCATAGACCAGTGGTCAAGGCAAGGCAATAATCAGAGTGACTAATATGTAGTATTCATTTTCTAGTTATTTTCATAAACTGACAAAAGATTTTGCTTCTCATCTGGACAAAATACCAGATGTCCAGCAATTGAGTGGATGTATCTTTAGAGCGAAAGAGGAACTGAAAGATCGGACCCATGCTATCAAGATTCTTTCCAAAGAACATTCTAGGTGGCTCATTCAATACACTAACATCCACGTCAATAGGCATGAATAACTTGTTCGGGTTATTACAGCGGTTACAACCTATAGGGCTAAAATAGACAAGGGGAAGGAAACTGAAACTTAATAGATTCCCCCTCGTACTATTTTTGATGCTATTGTAACCAATAAATATTTCATTTATCATTTCCAGTTGGGGAAGTTGAACTGTTTCGGTTCTCCCCCTTTTCTTGTAACGGCCCAATCTGGGACCCTATATGTACTATTTCCAAAATCAATACAAAAGTCGGCTAAATTTTGGTGTGAAAGATAGCATTTTGTCGAGTCAAATTTGTATGTCTGAATACCATTGTTTTATCTGTTCCATCTGGACTGCATTTATCTTTCTCTTGAATTTGGATGTTTCTTTGAAATTGGATTTGTAATCTGTGTTCAAACCAGAGCTTTGCATTATGAATTGATGTGATTAGAAAAAGGGGAAACTCGTTGCTTTCTCAAATTTGGGAAAAATTCTCATGATATAGATTGACTCATAGTTGTTCATCTTTAGTTTAGTCTTGCATATGCATTTTCAGTAGAAGTTCATACCTTACCAATTTTGGGAGTTAATGTGATTGATAAAATCTCAGGATTGGCTAGATTTAGAGTTGAATTCATCCTTCCTGAGCTATTTCCTACCTAGGATTAGCTTGGTTTGCCTCTTCTATTCTCGGATTAAGAACATACCCCTGTTAGATTAGGAAAAAGTAAAATTCACTGAAAATCATTCATATAAGGGAGCTATACCTTTTAATTCAGATGGAAATTAGTTTCTTCAATAACAATTTCCCAACTGTTATGTTCGATTGTTCTTAAGCATTTTGGGTATTTTGGAGTTAAGTTGAAAAGAACAATCTGTTTACTAACATCAATGTTATGTCTTAAAGGATGATAGAAATGGAAAGCTTGTCGCCAAAAGTGATGAAGGTATTTTTCTAGGGTATTCTACCAAGAGGAAAGATTTTAAATGTCTAATCAATGCTTCTAGCAAAATAGTTGAAAGTGCAAATGTGAAGATTGATGAATTTGTAGAAAAGAATGAGCTAGAAAGCACAAAAGAACCAGAAGACTACAACAAGTTTGCATATTGTGAAGAACCCATAACTCTACCCGAGCAACAATGCTTAATTCTAGAACAACAAAATGTTGCAACCGATGGTCAGAATGTTGTTATCGATAGTTAGGATAATGATAAAGATAATGTGCAAGGTAATGAAAATCAAGCTGATACACAAAGAGTTGTACTTGTACTTGCAAGATATGTAAGAAGGAACCATCTAGAGGACTAGATCATAGGATATAAGAAAGATGGTACAAGAACAAGAAGTAAGTCTTTAAACTCAAATTGCTTAATTTGTGAGTTTGAGCCAAAATATGTCAATGTTGCACTAGATAATGAAGAATGGATAAGTGCTATGAATGATGAGATTGAGCAGATTAAGAAGAAAAAAACATGGTCACTTGTGCCAAGACCAGATGACAAGAATGTCATCGGTACAAAA
>MU224983.1:3852451-3863059 GCA_018584345.1 Thuja plicata | reverse complement strand
AATATCTAGCTGGCAGAGCTTAAGGATAGACTTAACTGGTTGTTTTATTTGTTTTATTTGACCAGAGTTAAGTAATTTATTTAAAGAAGATTTGTATAGTTGGCAAGAAGATAACTATGAGATAAATTAGGAGTTAAAGCTTTAAATCAAATTGGCTGGATTGTTTTTCACGCCAGGAATCAAGAATCAAGAATGAAGGAATATCATGTCTATATAAGAGACAAGAATAATTCATTTCTGTAATCACATACATAGGAAGGGGAGTGAATAGAAAGAGGATGCTGAAGAGAAACTGATGAAGGATAACTTCATATAGTCCTAATCAATTAAGCTGAAGAAGAGCTAAAGAATTCTGCAGACACCGATGAACAGTGAAGCACAGCACACAGAGAAGAAAGTATAGAGAACAAGGAGTTGAATTGATACATTGATCAGAGAGGTAATGTACTTAAATAGATCTAAAAATCTTCAATTCAAGTTGCATTAGAAATAGGTCATTGTGTTTCAGTTTAACCATTGAAGCATCAAGTCTCTTAACAAAGTAGGACTTAACAGTCTTCTATATATTGAGGTACATCCCAAGGAGTGCCAAAAAGGTTGATTCATGAAAGTAGCATTGAAATTGCATAAATGCTATTGACAGTCTAAGAAGAAGGCTGATTCAAGGATGGTAGCAAAATTTGCCTAAAGCCTATTGACAGTCTAAGAAGGAGGCTGATTCAAGGATGGTAGCAAATAGATGGCTGATTCACTTCAGAAGAGTGAAAATTTGGGGTACCAGTCCCAGTGGTTTTTCCCTTAACAAGGTTTCCATGTTAAAATCCATGTGTTATGTGTGTATGGTTTATTACTTTACTATTTTACATTTTGCATATGCATTTCTGGATTGATTGGTATACTCTGCATATTTACTAAGTGTCAGTAAATAGTTTTACTGCTTATCGGTAATCAAGGAGAATAAGGATAGACAAGGAAAATCGTCAGACAGTTAAATCATTATTAGTATTTCATGGCATGCATCTTGTAGGGACTTAATAATCTGAGATGTATTTGATTGGTGGTTAAATATTAAAGGATAAATTTTTGAGGCCACTGATTCACCCCCCCTCTTAGTTATTGCTAACGTAATTATTCAAAGAGTTGATATCAATTATATTGATTCAATTCAATTATGGAGACTTTCTTGTGCATTTAACAGTGCATTCATTAATCATTAAACATTATTTACAAGATATACATCATTAAAAATTATTCATTATCCAAATCCATTTCATCATTTATATATAAGTGCCTCTCATTGAAATATTACATTATCAAAATACAAAAAAGAACATGCATTCATTTAAGTCCTTTGCATTGCATTTATCATTTAAATTTAGATTAATCATAAGTTAAAAGCATTTAGAAATATACTTGCATACATTTTCATTCATCTACTTATGTCATATATAAGGTATTGCATCCATTATATGTAAAATAAAGTACATTATAACATCATATAGAATCATATCATAAAAGAAATTCTCATATATCATCATGGAAATCAAAAGTGATCAATTCATCATAAAAAATGCAAATCAAATGTCTATCATATCAAGTTACATCATAGCACAATGGTGCATCAAAGTCCTAATCAAAATAAATACATCTGATACATCAAACAATGCATGTGATCCAAAGATCTGTGAATATCAATCATGACCCGCTAGGGGCACCTGTTGTTTCTCCTGTCCCTGTATCACCTGCTGAATCACATGTACCCCTATCCCATTTGGATATCTGTTTGATGATCTATCAGGTGCAAGAGGAGGAGCTTGACAAGAACTAGGACCACTGGCTATCTGATCCATCCTTGTCATAAATGGATGCATAACAACTCCAAACTTATCTATCCTAGAGGTAACTATAGCCAACCCAGTCTGCAATCCCTGAACATCCTGCTCCAATCTAGTAATAGTACCTAGCTACAATAGAACCTGTGGAACTAAAGGAACCTGTGGATGCACTGGAACCTAAGGAACTAAAGGCACCTATGGATATAATAGAACCAGTGGCTGAACATGAACTTGTGGCTGTACATGAACCTGTGGCACCTATTGTGCTAGAATATGTGGACCAAGACCCTGCTTGGCCTGAACAATCTGAGCCTATCTTGAGACTCTCTGTCGATGTTGTCCCCATACTACTGCTAGTACTAGATGTGTTGGTCTCATCACATAACCACCCCTCTAGCTCGAACATGACCACCTCTCATCTGTGGACCTTCTTGTCCTCTGCCTCTACCTCTGCCTTGAGCTCGCTGAGGAGATCTCTAAACCCAAGGAACCCTTTGTACTCTACCAACTCCCCATCCACCACCGTCATCTTCATCATCATGTGAAGGATCATCCACATCTAGAATCAACTCACTAGGATTTTTGAATTGTGGGAACTTGTGTCTAGCAAACCACTATGTATAATCTTTAGACATCCCAACATCTGCTATATGATCAAGTGTGTCCCACTAGATATACCCTAACCTGTCAATCTCATCATAGGCATACTATAAATCAACCTCAGCACCCCACCTGGATCTCTCTACCTGAACTCAAGTGTATAATGTTAATCCCTGTAGCATGTCTTATACCCTACCATACTGTCGAGATACTCTATAAAAGAAAAATCTCTCGATCACTAGTGATGATTGACCTATCATCCATTGTGGTGAAAAAATGTAAGGAAACTCATCATCATCCTCATGCCAGGCCTCACATCCCATATATGGTCTCCACATGACCTGATCTATGTCATCGAGCATACGCCTCCAAAAATCTAACTTGCCCAATCAAGGCTGGACAATCATGCCCTCATACAAATATGCAAACATCTATCCAGGATCTCTTTGTCTAGTAGCAATCGGCCTTGAAATAGGGATATTCTCCCATGTCCACAACTGCAATAATATAGCTCATGTTCAAAGCACAACACTCCCTCTATATACAAGATGAAGTAACTCATGATATAACTGCACAAGCATGCATGAACCCCAATCAAATGTCTATGGATCCATGATCATGTCCTCGATAATACGACTCCAAACCATAGCAAATCCATGTCCTTCATGATTTGGTAACAATAATCCATCAATCAATGCACCTAAAACTGCTGGAAGAGGTGGGAAAGCAACAAACTACACCCATGGAATATTGTCATCTCCAATCATAGAATCTGCAAAAACCCGTCTGCACACACCATGATTGTTAACATGATCATAGTATACCCGTTCTCCTTGAGTCAGGATCCTCAAAAACCTATATACGTCCTCAGGTGTGATATTCATCTATTCTAATGACAAATGGAAGGTATTATGGTCAAAGTGCCATCGCTCTGCGATAGCTTTTAGTAACCCTCGATTCATCTGAAATTGAGGTAACTCAAGCAAGAAAAACAAACCGCAATGATCGATAACATGTCTCTCATGCCTAGTCAACTCATAAACCATATCTGAAAGCCAATATGGTAGGCCCCAAACATACAACTTCTAGAACTGTGCCTATTTTTCAATCAAGTGAATTCAATTAGTATCATCATTTCAAGTGGATTATTCTAAATCAATCAAAGCATCAAAACAACCCATCGCTCTTTTTTAGCACATCAACTATTTTTCCTAACTCTACATCGTGAGAAGGGGAGAATACATCAGTTATCTTATCCTACCCTATCTGATTGACATTTTAAACATCCATCTAAGTGATTATCCTAAACATCCTAAACACTTGGTTTTATCACTAAATCAAACCTACACATCTTTGCAATCAATCTGATATCCATCCTATCTGAGAAGATAAAAATCCTATCTGAGAAGATAAAAAATAATCAGGTTTTTCATCCTTCCTTACTCAGGCATCATTTTTTCTTGTGTGTACGCGCTATTTTAGGTGGCTTACACGTCATTTTTGGTTACACACTACTTTATACCTCCTACGCGGTATTTTATATATTGAATGCATCATTTTGTATGCATACATGACATTTCACATCATACACATAACTTAACTACTCAGATGTGTTACTTAATTCTGGATTTTCAACTAAGGTTTCATACGTGACATTTCATCTATCCTACATGTTAAAACAAGGATTTTCTAAGCGCAACTTCTCTTCTAGTACGTGCTACTTGGCTATGTGAAAGCATTATTTGGGGATGCTACATGTCATTTTAAACTACTCTACATGTTACTTGGCAAAATTTTCAATAAAAAACCCTAATTATGCATTAAATGGTCATTTCAAAGCATTAAATGTAGTAATAAATGCACTAAGAGATTGGAAACACTCACCGAAGGTCCATAGTCAGCAGGTCTCTAATGTTTGCATCCTCACTCGAATCGATGCTTGCAAATTGGGACCACCATCATTGAATTCTCCAAAGGGCTCAAAGAAAAAGTGAGGCGTAAAAAGTGAAAATGAGTGGTAAAAATGATATTTTTACCGCTATTTATACTTTTTGACCTAATTCCAAGGCATTTTCACCCTTTCTTGCCCTAAAACTATAAATTTTTCATCACTGGGGCATTTTGCGATCAAACTAACATCATTGTTTTCTAAAATGAATTCAGAATTGACCTAGTACTTTCGTTTGTCAACATCTTTTTGCTTCTGATATCAATTCTATTTTCATTTTTGAGGGGGCATCATATGGTCAAAACATGATTTTTCATCACAGTTTCGCAATGAGATTTTAAATTTGGGGCACTAAAATTTTAATTTGCTATCAGTGGGGAATTTTTGCATCAGTTCTTTAAATTAGGGTTTCACATCATGCAGTTTATTTTGCATCAGGTCATCAAATCAGATCAATCAATCAATCAATCAAGCATCAGTCAATCAGATCAGGACATCAATTTTCTTTGAATCAATGCGCTTCGCCCATCAATTCAAAGATGGACTTTTGTAAACACCTAAATTTAGTCAAGTGTACTAGTCAAATCAAATGACATTTAATTAAGCCAGATGGGATTAAATCAAATCAAAATCAAAGGATCAATTAATAAAGACATCAATTAATTAAATCTAAGCCTAAAAGGAATTAATCAAAACTATGTAATTGATTTAATCAATTAGTTATATAGTTTAAATCAAAGATCAAAATCAACTCATTCCATTACATGGCTAATTTAATTAATTAAATGAATTAGTTAAATCCTATTTTCTTTCAACAAAGGAGATAAGAAATTGAAGAGCCTGTGAGAATAAAGAATTGAAAGCACATGGATCACTCCAAACTTTGCAATCTTGATCACTCATTTGACCCTTTAACATCCTCACCACTCAATTTGTCTCTTTATCGCAACCTTTGAGACCAATATTTAAATGGTCTCTCCATTTGAAACCATTTGAAAGCCTTCAACTCAACCATTCTTGAATCATGATCAACTTAACTCTACCCCCTACTCTTGGGAAATCCTATAAATAACAAGAATTTTGATAGCATTACTAATCCTAGACATTCATGAGCAATTGCATCTACACTATAGAGAAATAACTTTGAGATCATAATAATTTTGAGCATAATAGGGAATTGTGAGAGTAAAATTTAATGAATTACATGACAATTTGAGGAATTTAAGAGCTATATTAGGCATATCAATCATCATTTCTCATTCTAGGACTATCACTAATGGAGATTAAGGCTGAGATCTCCACTAGCATGCTCAGTTAGAGAACCATGGAATGTTTCTTGTTTATTTATCAATTCTTTGCTTAAATTTAGATTATCTTTCCATAGAATTGATAGTATTCAAACTAATTTAATGAAGGTATTATTCACATATACATAATAGTCAATCCCATAATCAATATCCTTCAAAAGGAATACCAAATTTCCCTTTTGTTTGGGCTATGTATTAGCACCCTTCATCCATTTGGTTGTGCTAACCAAACTTGAACTTAAGAGTTGGCTTTGTATTCTTAATTTATACCATAGGATCTCGGTGAGTGATCTCTACTCTTAGCATTGCTCACCATTTCCTATTATACACATTCCTAGGCAGGTATAGTGGTTATAGACAGATAAATATTTCCCCTAAGGACCAAGAGAAGACCACATTTACCTATCCATCGGGAACCTATGCCTACTATATTTTTCCATTTAGCCTTTGTAATGCACTAGCCACATTCCAAAGAGCAGTCATCAGTATCTTTTTAGACATCTCCCATGATCGCATAGAGATATACATGGACAAATTTACAACTTATGGTGTCACTTGTGAGGAAGCCTTAACTAATTTGGGCAAGGTTTTGAAGAGATGTGAGGAGAATAACCTATATTTGAATGGTGAGAAATCTTTTATGATGATGCAAGAAGGTGTAGTCCTAGGACATTATATATATCAAGCTGGAATATTAGTAGATACTGCTAAAATATAAGTCATCCTTAATCTTCCTACTCCAACAAAATAGAAGGATGTTAGAAGCTTCTTAGCGAATGATGGATATTATAGGAGATTCATAAGGGATTTTAGCAAGAAGGCAGGTCCATTGTATACCCTGCTCACAAAAGATTCAGAATTCAATTGGAGTCAAGCCTATGATAAAGTCTTCCTATAGTTGAAATTTGTTCTCACTCAAGCACCTATTCTCAGAGGACCAAATTGGTAACTTTCCTTCCACATACATACAAATGCATTATATTGTGCTATAGGGGCAGGTTTTAGGAAAAAAAGATGGTGCAATTGAGAATGATACATACTTCATCAACAAAATCCTCCAAGGCCCTGAGTTAAATTATACTGTAACAAAGAAGGAAATGCTAGTTGTTATCTATGCCCTTAACAAGTTCCGCCATTATATCACTGGATACCATATATTTGTGCATATTGATCATGCATCTATTGATTTTATGATGAATAAACATTCAATAACAATAAGATTAGAAAGATGGTGTTTTCTTATGCAAAAATTTAACATAACCATAGTTTATAAGCTAGGCAAAGACAATGTAGTAGTAGATTTCTAGTCTAGACTTCAAAATGATGATCACTCAAAGGTTATTGATGAAATTTTTCCAAATGGGCATATGTTCTTTTTCTCTGATAACACACCTTGGTATGCATATATTACAAATTATATAGCTACTAACAAAATCCCTGCTTATTTCTCACCTAAGGAAAAGAGATTGTTAGTTGAGATTTCTTGGATAGCAGACTGCTTATTTTACATAGGACTTGATCAGGTAATGAGGAGATGTGTGCGGGAGGATGAGACTTATGACATCCTCCATGCATTCCATGATGAGCCATGTGAGGCTCATTTTATAGCAAAGAGGACAACAATGAAGGTCTTAACAATAGGATACTACTGGCCTACACTACACAAGGATGCAAAAAGCTACACTAGAAGATGTGATCGAGGTCAGAGGATGGGTAGGCCTACAAAATTTGATGAAATACCTTTATACCCTCATGTAGTGGTCACACCTTTTTATAAATGGGGTTTGGTTTTTTTGGCCCCATAGATCCACCATCAAATGGAAACTCTTACATTTCAGTATCACTACAACATTTGAGACCATTTTTCAATGGCTACATGTTGCTTTTTCGACACTGTCCTGTCGGCCAAGTGACAGAGACCAGTGTTGTAATATTGGCGTTGGAAACACTGACAACTGTACCATCTATCATTATTGCAATGGTACCATCGCAATACAAGTCAGCTATGATGTTTATAATGTTGTCGTTACATTTTTATATGTCACTATTATGACACCTAGGCATCACATTTTTTGTGTTAACCGTCGCAGTTTGCACCGTCTAAAAACTTCAACATGTCATCGTTACAGTTTGTTGGTGTTGTAATTATGAAAAACTTGTGATGGATTTTCTATACATGCGACATCGAGCCGTTGACAATTGTCGATGGCTGGACGTCACATGTATAGCAAATACGTCGCACATCTCTCATAATTGTGACAGTTATCAGAAAAAATGTGACTTCTAGGCGTTGCATTACGAGTCAACTATGATGTTTAGCATGCTATCATTACATATTTTATCTGTCGCTATTTCGACACCTAGGCGTCACATTGTTTGTGTTAACCGTCGTAGTTTGCACCGTCTAAAAACTTTAGCATGCCGTCATTACAGTTTGTGGGTGTCACAATTATGACTGACGTGTGATGAATTTTCTATACATGCGACATCCAGACATCAACAATTTCTAACAGCTGGATGTTGCATGTATTTTTTTAGTGTCCCTTTAGGGTTTTTAAGAGTTTGTTTGGTTCTTTGTTCACTTGATGATTATTGGATTTCATTACTAAATCTATCTAATATTAAGGGTAAGAATCTTCATTTGATGATTGTTGGATTTCATTACTAAATCTATCTAATATTAAGGGTAAGAATCTTCATTTGTTTGGTTCTTTGTTCACTTGATGATTGTCGGATTTCATTACTAAATCTATCTAATATTAAGGGTAAGAATATTAAGGATAATACATTTGTCAATTCAGTGAAGATGCTGGAACTTAAACACAAATTGGGCCTCTATTAAGAAAATATTCAATTTGTAGCAAGGGTAAGAATCTTCATTTCAGATTTCCAGTAAATTTTATTACTAGGCATTATCATATGTTTTGGCTTTGTGGGAGATATTGTATTGGGGCTGAACTTTTTTAAGAAGTTGAGTAATCAAGGAGAATTGACTAAACTGGGTAAAGTCCATGCTTTTGCTGGCTGAATGTTGTCAATGAATTATGGTATCCTGAATTATACTGTTAGAATTAAGCGGCAACATCACATTAAGTCTAGACCTAGCAGATGAATCAATTCATAGAGGTCTGTTACATGAGCTTGGACAACTTGTTTATTTGGCTTCTAATTTGTGGTGTAATTTTATCTATGCAAATACCCACCCACTCTGGTTATTTTGCCAACCAGTTTCATTATTGAATATCAGTTACTGACAGCTATAGAAAGTTTGGTCCCTTTTGCTAGAATTCTCAGTGTATTAGATATTTTATTCTTTTCGAACAACTATATGCTACTAGGAGAAATCTCATGCATCTTTAAAGTGTGTTTTTGTAACTGACAATGCTTCTCAGTCATGTTTTATTTTTTGTTTACCATGGAATCACAAGAGACAGTTGAGTTTGGATTGCTTTGTTTGATGAATGTATCCATTGGTAATTTTATTTTCAGTAATTGTGGTTTTACTTATTTTGGAACCATGATTTGATGTGCTTTATTGGGATAATTTCATTAGCGGTTGGCCAAATAAATGTAAAACAATTGGTATTACCAAATCAGTTCATCCAAAAACTAGAAGACTGTGACTGTTTGATAAGTACAAGTAGGATTTGTGAAAAGACATCAAGTGCCTAAAGTGAAATAATTAAATAAAATTTATAAATAAGCATACCATTCATGGTTAGTGATTCAAAGCTTCTTTTCCTCCCAGTTTCCAACCCATGGGACATATCCAGAAAAGAATACAACATCTTTGTAAAATAATACATAACAACACAAGGGTATTTGCAAAAGTAACCCAAAAAAGAGAGAAAATAATGAGATCAACATCCATAAATCTTTGTACAAGAAATATAGAAAAAAATTTCTTACATTTAGTGAATTTCCTTCCTCACTACCTTCACTTGAACCTTCACTTCCACTGTCCCCACTAAAACTGGCATTTCTATTTAGATCACTAACATATAATTTATAAACATAAGAAGGTAAGAAAATGGGAGTTGCCTAAAACAAAAACTGATTTATCTAAGTATCATCCTAGACCTTCCCACTAATTATTAAAGTTTAATAAGTTTATCAAATTTAGCAGCCTTGAATATCTACCTTTGTGAGAAGGCACCATTTGCAGTAGCGGGTGCTTCTTTTCCACCCTCTCCTTTACTTCTAACTATTTCAAGCTTTCCCAAACTTCCTTTTACCCTCTTCATTGAATTCCGTCCTTTACCTCCCAAGGACTTTGGCTCTGCATCTGTGTTTTGTGCAACTTAAGTTTGTCCACAGAAAGTAGATATCAAATTTCCATTCAAAACATTTCTTAAAAAATTAAATCATTAACAACTGAGTGCTAAAAATTCTTATGATCATTTTCCATATAATTACTGCCTACAATATTTCAGTAATTACCATTACGACATCTGTAGGATTGCTATTTGATGGGATTCCATATTGAGTGAATGTGTGTGCACCCTAAAGTTGTAATCAAGACCACAATGTTAGAAAATTAGGATAGTAAAATAGGCCATATGTCCACAATAAAAATAGCCAAAAATACATGCTAACCTCTAGGTAACAAAAGGGAGTGACCATCTCCTTCATTATTGACTTACCTGAAAAGAAAAATCACATAGACAGATGCATACTTTCAAATTATAAGTATTAAATATTTGAAAATACAAGAATGCCAAAACTCAAGGTATTAGAACTTACAAGAGGTACTGATGGATGGCCATAAATTCCTCCAGATGGATACATAGCAGCATAGGGAGGAGTTATTCCATAAGGTGGCATTAAATTTCATTCATCAAAGCATTGAACACATCTGGACCATCACCCCATCTGACAGATAAAAATAGCAATGATGTTAAGCACAACTGATTCTGTA
>MU224983.1:3795565-3820324 GCA_018584345.1 Thuja plicata | reverse complement strand
GTTTTGTTTTGGAAATAAAG
Source organism: Thuja plicata (assembly GCA_018584345.1). NCBI lineage: Eukaryota > Viridiplantae > Streptophyta > Pinopsida > Cupressales > Cupressaceae > Thuja > Thuja plicata. Next base: position 3,820,304 of record MU224983.1, on the reverse strand, counting down.
TCCTAATAGTCCACTTTGTAAGACCTAGTGGCCTAGGGTGCATTATAAACCCTATGGTCAACTATGGTCAAAAGGAATTAGGATATGTTGATTTAGTGAGTCAAGTGGATTTTGGTCTAATTAGGTCCAAAATAATGTGTTTAGGCTCCTAGGTCTGTGTTTTAAGTTAGTTTGATGGCAAAATACAAACTTTTCAAAAATTGACAAAATGTTGTCAATATTGGTGAACAACCTTTTTGAAAAGTTGTTAAAAATCAGTTTCCAATGTTCACAACCACCTGATTTTGGTTGGAACATGTTTTTATGGATATAATTCCTCCAAAAACTCGTTTGGGGTTATTTTTGGTGGATATTATGAAAATTGACAATTTGAAACAATAAAAATACTGTCATTTTCCTACAAATTTTCTGTTCTTTTGATTGGTACGGGCTTGTACAAACTCCAAACTGAAAAATTATTTCATGGTTAGTTAGAGGGGATAAATACCTTTCATTTGAGTCTAATTTGAGATTTTGAGGCAGAGAAATAAGGGAGATATTGACTATTTTGTGAAAATAGCCCGTGAGAGGGCATAAACCGAGGGTTTCATTTTAGTGTTTCCTTTTCTTCCATTTTAACCATGAGAAAAATCTAGAACTTGGTTGGATGGAATATTGGGGAGTGTATTTTAAGGTCCAAAAGGTTTCAGACCAAAAGGATGCAGGTTGGAAGATATTTTGGTGAATTTAGCCAAGCATCTCCATGTGACTGGCTGTGGAATTGCTAAAGAACAGCAATAGAAATCCCCATAACTTTTGTGTGGCTCGAAATCAAAGCCTGTAACTTTGTATTTGGCATGTATATGGATGCCTCAAGGTGATCCAATAATGGTTTTTATTCTATTGTAGGTCTGAGAGGTACTTCCTTCATTAAGTGCTTGAATTAACCCTTGTTGTCTTAGTTGAGGGTTTGGTAGAAATGTGGTTTGTAGAAACTTCCAAGAGCTGTAATTTTGGAGAAAGTGCTTTCCAGGGGAGTGAAAGTGAGGTGTGAAAAAAAATCTAGGTTCCCTGTGGAGATTTTGTGTTTAAAACAAAAAAAGTTGGTTTTGGAGACTAATAGGCCTAGAGAGCCAAGTTTGGGCTCGGATACCTTGGGGACTTGGAGGAGCAAACCAGAGGGTAGAGTTGTGTCGTTTATGATCCATTAAACCTATAAAACCTATTCAAAGCCTTGGGAAGCCTATAAATCTGATTTAGAAGGGTGTAAGCCATTTGAACACTTTTTGAGTATTTTGCCTCTAGGGTTGATAATCCATAATTGGTGATCTTTGTAAAATATCTCAATGGGGGGTTATGGGGATGAGAAAAATATATATTTTGAGATGTTAGATTGATGCTTGTAAGGTGTGAGGTCTAGTTGGGAGACCCTCTTTCCAAAGGGGTAGTTTTGCCTAGTGAGCAAGTGAGCAATTTGGGCTTTTCCAAGTTGTGTAGACCAAACCTTTACATCAGGAGGACAATGGAGACAAGATGTATTGGGTAGGTGAAGGTAACTTTATTGTTTTTCTTAATTTAAACTTGTAATCTTCATTGTGTTTTCATTTATATTGATTTATTAGTTAGATTGATTAATATCTCATTTAGAGTAGTTGGACATCTATTTTGCATACACTCAGTACCCTCCTCTATCATTCTTATCCATCTTGGCAGCAAGGTCTTTCATTGCACTCACCAATTTATCCACTGTATCATCTTGTTTGACATTTTTATTGGCTGATCCATTTTCTTTCCAAAGTTTATTATCTTCCCTCTTCCCCAATTTCCCTGATGCTCTCCTATTACTCTCAATGTCAATTGCTATTTTGTAAGCATCCCTTAAGGTATTTGGGTTCTTATCTCTGAGAAGATAAGACATTTTTCCATTAACAACATTAATGTAAGTGGTAAGACATACTTCCTCATCTAATCTTAAGACTTGGAACAATTTGTTCATGGCCTTTTGAAATCTACTGTTAAAATCAGCCATGCTCTCATTAGGGAACTTCTTAATGTTATTAAACTCATTTAACATGTATCCAAAGTTAACATGCTCACTATAATGCTCCCTAAAAGTCTTTACAAATTCATCCCAAGAGGCAATACTATCATTAGGAAAATTTCTAAACCAATCTCTAGCATCTTCAATTAAAGAGTGAACGAAAAACTTCATAAAGACATCCTCATCTTCAATCTCAAAGTCAGTCATATTATCACTAAAAGATTTTAAATGCTCTTCACAAGTAACAAAATTATTTCCTATGAACTTAGGGATTCTATCTCTTACCTCATTGGGGATCACATTAGGGTGACCAGGAATGCCTTCAAAGAAGAGAGCTCTATATCTGTTCATGTTGACAGGCCTCCTTTGGAAATTCCCCAGCTCATTATTACCATTTGGTCCATCAGTTCCTCCTTGATGTTGAACAGGTGGGGGAATACTCTGCTTGGGATTGGCAGCTTGAAAAATTGGGTTAGGATCCACAAGTTGAGTAGTTACATTAGAATTTTGAACATTTGGGTTCTTTCCACACTTTTGGACTTTAGGAGCAACACCTTGATTGTTCACATTTAGATTAGCAAACGGATTTAATTGTTGTAATCCTTGATTCACATGCATAGAACTATTTGCAGTAGTATTATTAGTAGCATGAAGCAAAACTATCTTCATTTTCATATCAGCTGCAGTAGCCTCCAATTCCAACTTTTCTAATTATTTTTCCAAGTCGTCTTTAGCCTTCCTGGCTTGCTCAATGTCTAAATCAATTTGTGGTATTCCTTCAAGATTGGAAATTTTCTGCTTAGGCTCATTTATGCTGATACCAACAAATTTTTGCTTATCTTTGTCAGGGGCATCTTTAGTAGTCACTTTGAGTTTTGCATTTTGTTCAATCTCATATGGGAACAATTGCCTAATGACAGGTCCTTCCTTCTCAAACTCATCCTTGTCAAGGTTTGAGATTTTATTTGGGGCTTTGCTTCTCAAATCATTGAGGCTACCAAACAATTTTGGATTCAAACCTTTAACTTCTTGATTCAGGCTTTTAGTCTTGAGATCATTCCTTCTAGTCTTAGCTAAGAGTTCTTCTCTCTCCAATAATAAGTCATATATCTTTTGCCCACATTTTTCCTCTGCTTCAGCCATTTCCTTTTCTTGTTCTTTCTTTTTTCTTTTTAAAGCCACAATCTCATCTTGCAACTTATCAAAATCATATGATGTTGTTTCAGCAGTAGAGGTCTCTTCTAATGGAACAAGATTTTCTTCTGCAGGAAAGAATCCTATGTCAGTATTTTCTCCATCCCTAAAGGGATCAAAATTGGTATTAGCTCTATAAGAATCAATTGGTCCCATAGGTTCTGCATCCTCAGATGAAGATGACTTTCTTTCTAGAATGGGAATCTGCACTCTCCCTTTGGAAGCATGTTGGGAATCATGTTTAGATGCCCCTCTTTTGGACCATTGTTTCCTTTGAGGCATATGGAGCTCCTCTCCAAGATCATTTTTAGGATTCATTTTGGAATATGATCTAGTATTTCTTTGTCAGCTCATCTCATAGAACAAAAAAATATTTCACTATGGTTAATGTGCAATACTAGAATATACAGAGGTTAGAGTCGCCACCTCTTTTCAGAGGACTAATATATGTAAAGATCAAACACCTTGTCCTACCTCAAATTTCCTCTTATATCAATAAGTGGATATGGAACTTTGCAAATAGAGTATGCTTGATAATTTCTCACCTCGTAACTTCAAGAAAATGATCTTTCACTGCCCATAATTTCAAATCTTTTCCATTCAATGGATTTCCTCTTGAAAACAAACAAAGGGCTAGATTAGATATTTTAGAGTTACCAACTATTCACACTGAGACAAGATCTGTATCATTTTCAGAATCAAGACCTTCAAACAGTGTGCCACGACAGATAAGCATAATAAACTCGCTTTAATGACTATGAGGAAAAACAAACTAATTCTCAATATTGTAAAGAAAAATGCTTTCATGATCACGACTCTTAGAACAATGCAAAGTCCCCAATAGAGTTGCCAATTTGTTAGCTCTTTTTCTTGCAAGAATCAATAATACATCAACAATGATTAACCTCTATTCCCAACACAAATTCTTACATGGAAAAGGCTAATTAACAAGGATGAAATCCTTCTTCACTTCGAGCTCCACAAACTCAGGTGGGTGTACCTACTTACAGACTCACTGAATCACAAAGAATCTCATAGTGGACTAAGGATTTATAATCCTTCTTCTTTTTAAGTTCTCAGAACTAGGAAGGCTAACCTATTGATTCACTCTTCAAGGAATCACTAAAATGAATTGTATTGAATACAATTAGCTAGACATGAATATGAGATAATAGAAATATAAATATTGATTTAAATTGGATTGATGATAACAACCACTTGTCAACATTTTGACCAGTGCATAATCATGGGTCATAGAGTTTAGAATAAAACATACATACATCAGGGATAATTAATGGAAATACAAATAAACCTTAGATGGAATGCCTTACAAACTATCCTCTCATCCTTACACCCCTGTATCAAATTCCTGCATACACCCTAACCCTCTGCAATTATCTGCAAGATTTAAAAGTCTCCTTGAAAGCAACTCACAAACAATGACATAGCTACCTTATAACCAGTATACTCAAAATGCCTTACAAATTGAACATACAAGAACTAAGAGCAAATGAAAAAAGACATCTTTGGTATCAAAATGTAGATTCCATTGTATTTTATTAATGTAAGCTTGATATCAATACATTCAAAAGACTCAAAACCAAAATTCAAACACAATTCAGAAGTCTGCCTTGTAGTTTTATTTTTTACCATCCTTATTACAATATTACATCTTGCTACTTATAGACAACCTTATTCATCTTGGAATCATTTTGGAAAATAAGGAGGCAAAAAGCTACGGATGACTAGGCTAGAGGACAAAATACAGTTTATAGATGAGACAAAATTTCAGGTGGATGGGATAACAAATCTTTGTTACAAGCCATGTAATGTTTTGTCCTAGGACCGCCTGAATGCTTGAAGTTTTTCTAAGGTGGCTGGGTCCTTGTCATCTAGAATTTGTCCTCTTACTAATGCAGAGCCCCCAATATCTGATTTTCTCAAACTGCTCAACATCTTTGGTGTTCGTTGTCACTCTTATACTTACTGTCTCATGCTACCTGAGTGACTACACCATATTTGCTCACCCAAGTGGTAAACACCTCATCATCAGGCCAACTGAAGTTGAGAACTTCATCCTTATGGTTGTTGAATTCTTCCCGATGAACATTGGCTTTCTCAATTTCTGCCTCCCAAGATTCAAAAAATGCCTTGGCTTTATTTAAAATGTCAATAGTTAACACAAACCAGCCAGTATTTCCCAATGTAACAATACATTTTGTTTTGCTGGTTAGTGTTTCATTCAGTTGCCTTAGCCATAGGGCTTCATTCTTTATGTTCCCATACTCTTTGAAAATATTGGGAAACATGCCATATCTATCCTTGGAGAACTCTTCTCTAAAAGTTTTTACGCTCCTGATGACCATGTTCTTCTTGGTGCCCAAGTTAACCATCAATTTGAGACACTTGTGGGTGCTTGTTAGGATGATATCAATATTGTTTTTCTCCTTTTAAAGAGAGGAAAAATATTTTATATGAGCTATCTTCCCCTTCTAGTTATCCACTATCAGATCCCACTGCTCCTTTCCCTTGTCATGATTACTCAAGATGATAGAAATCTTCTTTCCTAGCAAATAGAGATTGGCAAGATTAACCTCACTAGCACATCTCTTGAGGTTGGAACATATTTGGTCAGAATGATTTTGCTTCACCAATTCCTTAGCTTCTTTATATGCATGGGAGTCTTCAAGATCCCTCTTACCCTCTTCTTCTAACCTTGATCTTTCATTTATTAGCCTGTTCTTTTCAGCTTCCAACTCTTCTCTTTTAGCATGAATAGCTTCTTGGGTAGTGGGACTCAAAGGTGTAGGGGATGGGGGATAAGTCACAAATGGACTAGAGGAAGATGGTTGGTGAGGTTCCTGAGCAATTACCCCCTATGGCATTAATTGGACCTTTTGCTTTCCTTCCAAAACTTCTATTATGTTATCTTTTAATAGGGATTTGACCTTTTCCTCATTATAAGCCTTGAGTACAAATTCATATTTCTTATTCAGGTTATCATAAGCTTCTTTCTCTTTCTTAGCTACCCTCAGGCTCAAGCTAGTTTTTTGAACAACAAGATTTTCTTCTTCAGTTCCTAAAGTGTCAGCAACCCTCTTGACAATTAGGCTTCCAGTATCCTCAATCTCATCATCTTCCTTCATTCTCCTCTTGTGCTTTTTCTTTAATGACCAAATTGCCAAGGTTGCATGGTCATCATTAAACTGGGCACCAATTGATGTCTCAGTAGTGCTCATAAGCTTCGCTTTCTTCCTGACAAAATAAAAAACCACTGCATCGGCTAAATCCCATTGAGGTAGTATGAGGACTCCCTGCTTTTTAACCATTTCTCTACCATCTTCAGGGGTGATCTTATCAAATTTGGAGACCATCTCCTTCTTGAATTCTTTTTCTATATCTTCCTTAGCAGAATTGGGCTGGGCTTCTTGTAGATTTTTGCATTTATGATTGAATTCATCAATATAGCATCTGCATAAAAATTGAATGAATGCTCTAGTTTTGACAAAAATTTCATCTGACAAGAATTCATCACTGGCTTGCTTGGTTATAGGATCTAATTCCTTACCTATAAACTCTGCTACTGTGAGTTCAGCTACTGTATGCTTAGGTGCCTCTAGAATCCCTTCTTGTAACTCTTGAGCAGTGACAACAACTTCACCAACATTCCTCAACTGAACCAATTGTTCAGCAATAGCTTGGTCATCATAATGCATGGGGGACTGGGAAGGAGAATATAATTCACTCCCTTTCTCTCTGATTTCCATTTTTTTTTCTTTTGGGAGAAGGCATTTCTTGGGTATCAACACTTTTTGGCCTCTTTCCTTTATGCTGAGGAGGTTTTTCAACTTTAGGTGTGATAGTAGTGTATCCTCTCCTTTTGTTTACTACATAATTCCCTGGTGGGACTATTCTTCCCTGTGGAAATTTGTTCAAAATAGCAAGAGCCTTTTCTAGTTCACTTTCTATTATCCTCTGTTTCTTCTCATTTAGGGTCTGTATGCTTCCCTCAAATAAAGTCATTAGGGAGTCAATCTTATAGGAACATGATAAAAATTCCCTTAGAGGATCATAGAACTTGTCAAAATTGTGTACAAAGTCCAAAGACTTCTTGTATGCCAACCACTTCTCCTTCCTGACCTCCTGGACACCAAGGTCAAAGATGTTTTTGATGATATCCTTAGGGTAGTTGAACTAATGTTCTAATGCCAAGCACTTAGTTCTTTTTCTGAACATACCCATGATAAAGTCTTCATTATCTGCACACCTGGATACAGAGGTGGCTTGATGATAAGGCTGAAAATACTTATTGAATTGTGTCCACCCACCTTTGGTTATGATGAAATGATGGGCTCTGGTGAGGGTAGGGAAAATATTTCCATTCATCTTTCTAGTCAGGGCTTCTTCCTGTAGCCCACCCAATTGCCTTATGATCTCTGCTATTCCAATCTTGAGAGGGACTCTATAGGGCAACACATAAGGGGTTCCCTAAATCCATAAACCCTAATCACTGTAGAAAAAGGGTACAAAATTAGATCTCCCCAATTATGAGTAAATTTTAACTCTGGGGCATATTCCATAGGCCTCAAAAGCCTCATCATCTTAGTGTGGACCCTAGTATTTTGATTGCACAACAGTGACTTGAGTCTAGTTGCAAAAACCCTATCAAAATAAACATAACTAGCACTTTTCCTATCCCATGATAGATCGACACTCCACATTTGAACAAACAATTCTTCATCAACCTGGAACTTAGTCAATTCGATTTCTTCCTCAAAGAAGTTTGCATTATTGAATAATAACATGTGCATCAGGAGGGAATTCCATCCGATTGGTTTAATTATATTGCCATCCTGGATTCATGTCAAACCCTCATGCATTTCATGGGCAATATAAGATGCAAAATCAAATACTACTGATAGGTGGGGATGCAAAATCTGAACCACCATTAGCATTATGTGGATAGGCATCATTACATCTTCATCTACCCCCAAAACTTGGCATAGAACACTGTACATTTTTCTGGCCTTTCCATTAAAGAAATCCAACTTGAAAGGTTCTGGGGTCCTAGGCCCTACTACAACCAAGTCCCCTATTTTATTAAAGTATCCCTTTAATGCCTTATCTCTATAATAATCCCTTTGAGTTTGGTATACAACTTTAAAGTACTCAAAATAAATATCATCCATATGTATTGAGGTGTCAGTCAACTTGAAGATTCTTTTGATTTCATCAGCTGATACAGTTAATAGCACATTTCCCTAGGTATCCCTAACAACCCTAGCCACCTTGTCATAAGTGTTTGCAATCAAAGTGAACAAATCAGTATCCATAAACACACCAGGTGCTATCAGTTTTCCTACGTCTAACTCCCAAATGTTACAGTCTGGGACAGGGGCATTCCTTTGGCTATAAGCTGTTCTGAACATAGTAAGACCATCAAAACTGGTCTTGACATCTTTTTCCCATCTACCGAAATCATACAAACCGTCTCCAATTTTGAAGCAGGGATGTGGTGGAACTATTCTTTTAATTTGAGTGGCATCTCCTATGGACGTTGGCAGTTGTTGTAACAAATCCTCCCTAACATTTCTGTTCTGATAGTCAACTTCTCCAGAAATCTCAATTCTAGGGGCCATTATGAATCTAGGGCTTTTTCAATATTAAATTTAAATTCTGAGACAAGAGTTCTAAAAACCTTTCTAGATTGCAAATCTCACTAACAACTTGAATGCTGGTGAATCAGAAAAGCTTACCCGTTGTGCACAGTAGTCATGTGAAGCTAATTATCTTTGCAATCCTATTTTTTCTCAAATGACTTTGATGAATTATTGTGACTGCAAGTTGACTTAACCAATTTTACGGCCTCAATCACATTAGTCTTTTGAATTGAATTTGACTGGAGTGGCCACACGTTCTACAATCAATTTGCAAGCTTCAATTTCGCGGCTTAACAGCTCTCTACAACACATTTTAACAACTTTGAATTTGAACCGTATATTCTGGACATCATTTTCTGCATCTGACGGCTATCTTATTTTCCCAAAAATAACTATTTAACCAGGACACATGTCAACACCGCTTAATCGCTTACTCTCTAGATGTCAAGGACTTTTCTTTTAAGCCATTAAGCTAACTGTTAGATGTAAAATGAATTAATTGCCTTTTAAACTCTTGCCAGATTTGAGTATCCAAGTCCACCAGTTGCCAGGTGTCATCACCGCTTAATTGCTTGTCTGATAGATGTCGTGCATCTTGGGTATAAGCCTTTAAGCCCACCATTAGATCCTTCCGATATTTAGAGACCTTTATGTTGTCTACGACCGGACCCACATTATTTTCTGGACACGTGTCGCTACCACTTAATGACTTACTCATTAGATTCTACGCACTTTTCCTTTAAGCGTTTAAGCAATCTGTCGGATTCCTTCAAACTTTCCGACAGTTTAACTTAGAATGTTTACGAATTTTCAGCCCCACCAAGGACACGCATCGCCACCGCTTAATGGCTTAACCTATATATTTCGTTTACTTTTTGACTAAGCTATTAAGCGGGCCGTTTGATCAAAACCAACTTGCTCACCACATAGGATAATGAAGTAAAAGGGACTTTTTCAGTGGCATGACTTAGGAAATATTAAAGCGGTTAGGATAACACAATCTTTTAAAATGCAACCCGATTTAATATGAACACATGACTTGAGGTAACTTAAGTGACCAAAAAAGTAACATGAAAATAGAATCCACCAAGACACTTAGGGTTTTTTAGACATTTTTCACCACCCTAAACTAGGTTAAGGGTAAGAACAAACTTTGCAGAGGCATAAAAATAATTTTAACACTAATTTGAAATCCTTGGACGCCAACAATGACAAGGGATCCTAAGAAATTTACAAGGCACATTTAAAATAGGAAATAACACCAACAACTTCTTCTTCTACATTACTTCTTGTAGCTAAGAAGTCTCTGAATGATTTACCTAGGGAAGATTCTACCAGAGCTACTCAAAAAAAGGTCCTATAGCCACTGCAAAAACCCTTGTTAGATGAAGTGTTAGGATACATAAGAAAGAAACAACATAGTCTGAGGTCCCGGATGTTGAAATTTTGTAGAAAACCTTAGCATCCAACCCTAGAGCACCCCAGGAGGAGATTCCTATTGTTAACATTTTAGAAGAAAAAAGAGCAGCAAAAGAACAAAGGGAACTAATGGAAAAGGAAAAATCAGACTTCTTCCTTTCCTCTTCTGAATATGAGCAACATATATTAACAAAAGAAGATATTTATAGCCCTTTAAGGGATTGTTATGATATAGGGGAAGAGGCACCTAATGAGACATCTCTGGAGGAGATGTATAGAAAAAAATTAAGAGAGGAAAATTTTGTCCTACAACTAAAGGAGGAAAATCAGGAAACAATTCACCCACCTTCAGCTAAAGAAAAAATGCAGGGGTTAGAAAACCTAGTTGCTAAAGATGAAAAACTGGCCACATTAGAGGAACCTCAACCTCATTCACCATAGTAGATAGGTGATGAACAATAAAATGCAGAGTTTAAGAGGTTAGAAGAAGTCAGTGGCTTAGGTACAAGAATTCAGGTCTATGACCACATTTCTCCTTCTCATTTGATATGCCATATATTTTCTTTAGATTTCTTCAAACAAGTGCAATATGAGCGAAGTTAATGAGAATTGGAAATAGGTAAAATGAAAAACAAATTGAACAACAACAACAAGAGATTGAATACTTATGGCATAAACTTGAAATAGTAACATACATGATTCCTTAGTTAATGGAATGTAGACCTCCACCAAGGGTTTATGCCCTTTTCCTAAAATAACAACATCTCTTGTTTAAATTGATGAGGATCCTTAGAGACCTTGATCCTTGTATTAACACAACTAGGGAGTTTTATGATCTTTACCAGTCTTCCCCTGCTTGGTTGCAGATTTTGCTTTGTGAATTTTACTTACACAATTATGTAGTGCCACTTGATATTGAATGGAACCCATTACTTTTTATGGGAGATATGCATATGAAAGCTCTTATGATATGGGCCAGAAATGAGTTAGGTTTTGGTGGGAAGTTAAAAAATTATAGAGAAAAGGAAAGGACCATCATTATGCCTCCAAGGCTTAAAATTAGGGATTATTGTACCCTTTACTTTGATTGGATCAAAATTGTGTATAGGTTATCGAGTGATCAACATAGGAAAAGGGTTATTGCCCTTAGGGAACAAGCGTATAGGGAGTTTGAAAGAATGCCCTTTCATGATGGACATAGACTAGAAAAAACCTTAGATGACATATAATTGATTGAATGTTTGATAATGTTAAGTTGAAGATAATGCAAGGCATTAAATCAGTTAATGGTTTGTATTGTCATTGATGTCAACTTGATATAATCTGTATGGTCATGTACATAATGCAAAAGACTTTAGAGAATCAATGGAACAAAGGTTATGCTTTTAGAAATGCATAAAAGTCAATTATTCACTAAGTGACAGAAAACAACGACAGAGTGCACACCATCGGTAAAGCCAAAGAATAAAAGTCATAGTGATACCCGACGTACTGAAGCTAGTATTGCATGACGAAGAAAACAACAGGTTGCTCGACGAGTAAAAATCCAACGATGCCTGACGGACGGAGATCCCAAAGATAACTGGAGTCACACTGATGGAACTGGAAGTTGTAATTGACAACTAACTGAAGAGTTGACCAATGGAACAACGAGTTCAGAAAATGACAAAATATCTAGCTGGCAAGAGCTAAAGATAGACTTAACCGGTTATTTTTATTGTTTTATTCGACCAGAGTTAAGTGATTGATTTAAAGAAGATTTGTATAGTTGGCAAGAAGATAACTACGAGATAAATTAGGAGTTATGCTTTAAATTAGATTGGCTGGATTTTTTTTCACACCAAGAATCAAGAATCAAGAATCAATGAATAATATGTCTATATAAGAGACAAGCTTAATTCATTTCCTTATCACATTCACGGAAAAGGGATTAAGGGGAGTGAATGAAAAGAAGATGTTGAAGAGAAATTGATGAAGAACAACTTCATACAGTACTGATCAATCAAGCCGAAGGAAGAGCTAAGGAATTCTGTAGACACCGAAAAACATCGAGCACAACATCACAGAGGAGAAAGTTTGGAGCACAAAGAATTGAATTGATATATTGATCAGAGAGGTAATGTACTTAAATAGATCTAAAAATATGCAATTCAAGTTGCATTAAAAACAAGTCATTTTGTTTCAGTTTAACCATTGAAGTATTAAGTCTCTTAATAGAGAAAGACTTAACAGTCTTATATATATCAAGGTACATCCCAAGGAGTGCCAAAAAGGTTGATTCATGAAAGTAGCACTAGATTTTCCTAAAACCTATTGAAAATCTAAGAAAGAGGCTGATTCAAGGATGGTAGCAAACTGAGTTGCCCGATACTAAGTGACAACCTATATGTATAAAATCCTCTAACAAGGTCACACCTAACAGTGTGTTTGTAACCTTTAACAGGGTTGGCTCTTAACAAGGCTCACTTCAGAAGAGTGAAAATTTGGGGTACCGGTCCCAGTGGTATTTCCCTCAACAGGGTTTCCACGTTAAAATCCAAGTGTTATATATGTATGGTTTATTACTTTACTATTTTACATTTCACATATGTATTTTTGGATATATTGGTATACTCTGCTTATTTACTGTATTTTGGTAAATAGTTATACTACACATCGGTAATCAAAGAGAATAAGGAAAGACAAGGAAAATTGACAGATAGTTAATCGTTATAAGTATTTCATGGCATGCATCTTGTAGGGACTTAATAATTTGAGGTTTATTTGATTGGTGGTTAGTGATTAAAGGATAAGTTTTTGAGGCCACTGATTCACCCCCCCTCTCAGTTATTACTAAAAATTGGTATCAGAGCTTGTGTGCTTAGAAGGAAGGTTTCAAGACCTAAGTCAAAGATCACAAGATGAATAGACGAGATGTGCCCAAGTTTAACATAGATAATTTTGCTTCATGGCAAAGAAGAATAAGAATCCACATATCAGGTATTGGTAATGATGTTACTCAATTCCTTGAAACTGAATATGTGTTGCCCACAAGAGCACCAAAAGTTGAAAAAATGAGAGAGAAGCATGAACATAACAACATGATGATAGAGATTTCTTCCCCACTCTCCGATGCTGAATTTGAAGATGTCAAAGAATACAAATCTGCAAAGCAGATGTGGGAAAAATTGAAGCTTGTACATGGTGGTGACAAAAATGTTTTGAGAGCAAAGGTAGAAAGCCTTAGAGGAAAGTTTGATGATCTCAAAATGAAAGGAGAGAACATCACTCAATAAAACACAAGAATTAAAGAGGTTGTCAATGCTATCCGAGGAGTTGGAGGTGTACTAGAGGAAGATAGAGTGGTAAGTAAAATTCTAAGAACCTTACTGCCTACCTATGCTATTAGAGTATCTGCCATTCAAGAAATGAGAGCAGTAGAAAATAGAAATGTTACTCTAGACAGTTTAATTGGAAGACTGATATCATTTGAAATGAATAAATTTGATAATAGTGTCTTACCAAACATAGATTCTACATTCAAAACTTCTATGAGCATAAGTAAATCAAGTCACAGAGACACTATAAGAAAATATAGTGATAATGAAAATGAAGAAGCTGATCTTGATGAAATTGAAGCACTGATGACCAGAAGAATGTAGAGAGGCAAAGGTAAATACAAAGGTAAATTACCACTTGTTTGTTTTAATTGCAAAGAGATTAGACACTTTGCTACAAGATGTACTAACAAAAGAAAAGATGACATAAGTAATGATAGATCTTTTGAGAAAAAGGTCTGATAGAGGTGATTACAGAAGCTACTGACAATCACAAAGAAGAGATACCCGAGACTACAAGGACAAAGGAAAGAAGGTCAAATACCTAGAAAAATGCAAGGATGATGATATTGACACCGAATTTGATGAAGATATTGAGATGGTGTTTGTGGCTGTAAAGGATGATTCAGATGATGATGAAGAAAGGTATGTAGAAACACCTATCATATCTAAAATTAGTAAAAATGATGTTTGGATCATAGATAGTGGCTGCACTCATCATATGACTGGTGATAAGCAAAAGTTTGAGACTTTTGAATACTACAAAGGAGGATTAGTAAGATTGGGAAATGACACACCTTGTCCAATTGAAGGTAGAGGAACAATAATGTTGAAGAACCAGATAAAATGTGAGAATGCTTATTGGGTAAATGGATTGAATTATAATCTATTGAGTGTCTCTCAGTTGAATATTTTAGGTCACAAAGTAGCATTTGAAAATAAGAAGGCAAAGATCTTCAACAAATCTAGAAATTTGATTGGTATCGGTGAGTAGACAAAAGGTAACTTATTCTATTTGAATGATATTGACTCCACTTGTTTGATTGCTATGAACGAGGACATATGGTTGTGGCAAAAAAGACTGTGTCATGTGAATTTTGACAACATGATTAAAATTAGAAAAAAGAGAAATGTCAGAGGCTTATCGACAATGACCAAGCCTGACAACATCATGTGTAAAAACTATCAAAAAGGTAAAATGATAAAGTCTAGTTTCAAAAACAAAATTCATACATCTGATGAAATTCCAGAATTAGTCCATACTGATTTATGTGGACCTATGATGACAAAGAGTTATTATGGAGATAGATATTTTATTCTCTTTGTTGATGATTACTCTAGAATGATGACAATCATGTTTATAAAAGATAAATCTGAAGCATTCAAGATGTTTAAATGGTATAAGGCTTTGGTAGAAAAACAAAGTGGTAAGGATCTAAAATGTTTGAGATCAGATAGAGGAGGTGATTTTATATCAGATGAATTCACTAACTTTTGTAATGAGCATGGTATAAAAAGACAAGTTTCTGCACCAAGAACACCACAACAAAATGGGATTGTTGAAGGAAGGAACAAATCAATAGTTGACTGTGCTAGAACACTGATGATAGAAAAAGGAATCACCCAAATATTTTGGAGAGAAGCTATCAACACTGCTGTTTACACACTAAACAAAGTACAACTAAAGAAAGAAACCAAGAAGACACCTTATGAGCTATGGTATGGATACACACCCAATGTGAGTTATTTCAAAATTTTTGGCAGTCAATGTTATATCTTAAAAGATGATAGAAATGGAAAACTTGACTCCAAGAGTGATGAAGGAATTTTTCTAGGGTATTCTACCAAGAGAAAGGCTTACAAATGTCTAAACAAAGCCTCTAAAAAAATGATTGAAAGTGCAAATGTAAAGATAGATGAATTTACAGAGAAGAATGAACAAGAAAGCACTAAAGAGCCAGAGGACTACAATAAATTCACTTACAATGAGGAACCTGACACTCTACCCTACCAACAATTTAGAGCACCTAAATTGCAAATCATTGCTCCAGAACATCAAGCTGCAAATGTCGACGGTCAGGATAATAATCAAGAAAATGTGCAAGGTGATGAAGAACAGAATAAAGATCAAAATAATGATCAAGCTAATAGACAAAGGACTGTACCTATACTTACAAGATATGTAAGGAAGAACCATATAGAGGTCCAGATCATAGGAGATAAGAAAGTTGGTACAAGAACAAGAAGTAAGTCTTTAAACTCAAGTTGCTCAATTTGTGAGTTTGAGCCAAAATCTTTCAATGCTGCACTAGATAATGAGGAATGGATAAGTGTTATGAATGATGAGATTGAGAAGATTGAGAAGAAAAAAACATGGTCACTTGTGCCAAGACCAGATGACAAGAATGTCATCGGTACAAAATGGATATTCAGGAATGAGCTGAATGAGAATGGAGAAGTCACAAGGAACAAAGAAAGACTAGTATGCAAAGGGTATGCACAAGAGGAAGGTATAGAATATGGAGAGACCTTTGCACCCGTTGCTAGGCTAGAATGAGTGAGAATACTACTTGCTTATGCTACATACAAAGGATTCAAAGTATATCAAATGGATGTCAAGTCAACATTCCTAAATGGAATACTTGAAGAGGTATACATTGAGCAACCAGAAGGATTTGTTGATCCATACAAGAGGAACATGGTATGTAGTGTATGTGTTAATTTTGGCCTTGTTAATCAACCACACACTTCAACATAGTCCTTCTTCACCAGGTACAAACAAGACTGAATATGAGTTATTCATCCTGCCAGTCTGTGTGATTCGACCTGTTGCCTTCTATCCAGATGGGGTTTTTGAAATTTCTCTTAGAACAAGAGTCTCACAACCATGGACCAATCTAAGAATGAAGGATTTATCATGATAAATGCAATGCAATGCAAGGTTAAGCTAGGAATTGAAAGATGCGAGATCATTTAAACATGAATGCTAAATGCCATTAATCTAGAAATTGAAAACTATCTTATTGCAATATGAAATTATTCTATATGAGCTTATCAAGAAAATGAGACAATAATTCAGTATTCTAACAATGCAAAAGTGTGTGAGTAAATCCAGCGGTTTGATTGAAGAATGAGAGTTCTTTTATAGACTTTGAGATGATCAGAATAGAAACTTTCCTCTTTGAAATAAAACAGATAAAAAGCCAATTTTAAAATAGAAAGTTTTATTGAAAAGAATTCAATAAATTGTTTTCTTCCTGCTTTAACTGTTTTCTTTCTTTGATTTAATTCTGTTTTATTTGAATTAAATTGTTTTCTTTCTTTTTAAAGAACAATTAATTCAAAGTTTCCATTTCTGAATAGAGATAAGATTTTTGAGAGAATATCTAATTAATTAAATAAATATGACCTCATAATTGCTTTTTCTCAATTATTTGAACAATTAAATTCAATTATTGAAAATGAGGATATTTATTTAATAATTAAATATTATTTAATTCCTTTTCATGTGTCTCAGCTAAAGAGGGTGAATTTAATTTAATTAAAGTGCTAGGACTTTATTAATTAAATTAATTCGATCATGGGGTTTGTTTAGCCAAATAGATATTTAGGAATTAAATATGATGTATGATTAATACAGATTTAGGATTTTCTGCATTTGACTCTCAGGTCGAGTAGAGTCAGTGAAAACTCATAATTGCCTAGTACAATAGGACTTTGATGATTTAGAAGAGCGACAAGTACAACAAAATTGGTTAGGGTTACAAAATGCCAATTTTGGGGTGTTACATTTTGCCCCTCTTTGAATTGATGTGCGAGCAGCACATTAATTCAAAGAATAGTCTGATGCCTGAAGCATAGAAGAAAGGATTTTGAACACCCAGTTTTGACTGTGAGGTACGAAAAACTAAACATGGCGTCAAGTGATTTGAAAAGCATGGAACACCCAGTTTTGACCATGAGGTATGAAAACTAAACATGGCGCCCAAGTGATTGAAAATGCATGGAACACCCATTTTTGACCATGAGGTATGAAAACTAAACATGGCACCCAAGTGATTGAAAAAGCATGGAACACCCAGTTTTGATCGTGAGGTACGAAAAACTAAACATGGCGCCCAAGTGATTTGAAAAGCATGGAACACCCAGTTTTGACCATGAGGTATGAAAACTAAACATGGTGCCCAAGTGATTGAAAAAGCATGGAACACCCAGTTTTGAATGTGAGGTACAAAAAACTAAACATGGCACCCAAGTGATTGAAAAATCATGGAACACCCAGTTTTGACCGTGAGGTACGAAAAACTGAATATGCCCCAAGTGATTGAAAAAGCATGGAACACCCAGTTTTGACCGTGAGGTACAAAAAATTGAATATGCCCCAAGTGATTGAAAAAGCATGGAACACCCAGTTTTGACCGTGAGGTACGAAAAATTGAATATACCCCAAGTGATTGAAAAAGCATGGAACACCCAGTTTTGACCGTGAGGTATGAAAAACTGAATATGCCCCAAGTGGTGAAGACTTTTTGAAAATTAGATCACATTGATTGGAATAGATTCAATGATGTAATCATCCTGCCCCCTCGGGGGTGAAATCGAAAGATGACACATCATAATGATGATGAAGAGCAAAAAAAATCGCATATAGATGTTGAGTCAAATATCCAGAAGAACTCAGAATAGATTATGGAAGAATGCAGAAGATTCATAATCAATTTTGAGTGATTTCAAGGTCAAGTTGACCAAGTTTGACTGGGGTTGACCAGAGTTGACTTTTGAAGAAAGAAAAAAGTCAAAGATTTTAGAAAATGATGATGTGATAAGATTCTGACGAGAAAGCGATGTCAGAAGGGTGACTGCACAAGCGTCCAATCGCGTCGGTCTTGAAAATTTTAAAATGCGATTTTGAGCTATATAGAAGTGTCAGATTTTGATTTCAATCTCGAAAATGGGTTGAGCATATAGCTGAAGATAGAGAGCGAGGATCAAACACTTGGTCAGTCATGATGAAACCAAGACTCTAAAGAAGAACTCCCCTATGTATGAACCTAGAAGAATGCAACGAAGAGAACATTGAATCATTGCCACAATGAAAGTCTAGAATGAAAATGCAATCCTATGCTAGATGCAATATAAAGGTGCAATTCTAGGACATGGTTGTGAGACCCATCGTATATTTATCATCATTGAGCATTTTTGGAAACATCAAAGTCAATACAACCCTTACTGGCACCACAATGCAACCATAAGGATATGAATATGACTTATCATCAGATAAGATGTAGGAAACGAACATAAGCACCAGGGCACAAAAGCCAAGATGACCTGAACATTGTTTCCAGCTAATGTTGCAAGAGTACACTAGTATCGAGGCATTCAAAACCAAGATAACCATGAGTGCGATCATGCATAAACAAACAGATCAATAACAAGAAAAACAATAACAAATAGAGCAATAACATGCAAGGAGATAGTACCAACCTCACCATGCCGTACAAATAAAAAAGATCGAGGGATGTGAGGCTATTCCACCTTATTGCGGGAGCTCTTATCACATACACCTTGTTTATTTTATGTTTCTGGATCATCGGGACTATGCCAACAAGCAGTAGACAAAGAAAATGTCATTGAAATCCATAAGAATAGACAGCATACAAAGAAATATTCAAGCATAGCTCAACCTATTTCAAAGTTTGCGAATGTGGATGTGTATGAGGTGTTTGAAAAACACCATTGTGCTTGTGAGTGCATTGTGTTTGATTGTTATTGAAAGATATTCACGTGTGAAATATCTGATGTGTGTTAAAAACACAGATCTGTCCAAAGATAGTGTTAAAAAACACTGTTATGGTGGTGTTGAAAAACACCAGTTTGTGTCAGTAGCGAGTTATCCTTGAGAAGTGACAAGATTACTGACTCAGGTGTAAACTAGAGATGTGATGAAATGGGGGACCCATGCCCCCAAGTAATGATGACTGACTTGACGTATGTTGCAAGGACAAACCAGATGTGATTGCCCCCAAGCATATGGCACTGAATCAATGACAAGTCAGGAGGGTTCACAAAGGAACTAGAGTGTCACAAAAGTGACCAAAAGATATATACAAACTAAAGCATAGAATCATCAAGACCAAGTATCGATAGATAGAGCGTGTGAGTATAACTCCAACTAGAATGGATGTGAGAAATCTCGATAGAATAGTGATAGTAGGCAGACACAGTGAGAACCATTGGTGACTAACGCGAGAGAGATGCTCAAAATGAAGTGATCATGGTATAAGCTATACATCAGTAGGCAGACATAGTGAGAACCACTGGTGACTAATGTGAGAGAGATTCTTAAGAATAGAGAGCTCTGTATAAGCTAAGTGACAGTAGGAAGACGCAGTAAGAATCACTGGTGACTATCACAAAGTAGATCCAAAATATAATAAGACAATGCCCCCAAGACTAGGAGGGTTTCCCTGAGAGTATGACCAGTTTCAATCCATGTGAGTTGGTGTCTTGACGGGAACTGAAAGCAAATGAAAATAGGAATGCGGGAAAGCAAATGCGTAAAGCCAAGCAGTGCTGCGATAGATATAGTATTATGGAACAAGAGGCATCTGTTTACCAGGTTTTCACCTTCTTGGCATAAATTATTTTTTTGCTACCATGACGCCTGTTTGCCAGGTTTTCATCAATGACACCTTTTTTTCTTTTTCTCTTTTTTTTTGTATTTTTCAATTTTTTTAATTTTTTTGTATTTTTGGAATATATGATTTTTTTGGAGATACATCAAAGCGCCTATCACTAGGTTTTCACTAAGATGATAATTTTTTTAGGACTTTTTCAGATTTTTAGGATTTTTTCAGGACTTTAGTATATACATGAGCACACTGAAGATGTCTCAGCTGTAGAACCACTTCAAATGAAGAGCGTTGATGGGCTCTTTGAGTTGTTCTCCTTCAGTAGTAGAGAGTTGATAGGTACCAGACCTAAACACTACATTAAAAATATATGGACCGAGCCAATTAGGTTCAAACTTGCCTTTCTGGACCTGATGTTGCTAATTTTTTAGGTTCTCTCTCAGAATGAGATCACCCACTTGGAAGTCTCTTGGTCAGACCTTCTTGTTATAGCTTTTAGACATCCTCTTTTGGTATGCTCTTAGGTGATCGAATGCCACTTGGTGACGTTCATTAAGTAATTCCAGCTCTTGTAGCCGAGATATTCTAGTATCTTCATCAGTGATGAGGTCCTTCAGAGAGACTCGCAAAGAAGGAATCTCGACCTCGATAGGTAGCACCGCATCTGCCCCGTAAACCAATGCATAGGGTGTAGCTCCTGTTGGTGTTCTTATACTTGTCCTGTATGCCCAAAGAGCTAGATTGATCTAGAGATGCCAGTCTCATCCAGATTTATGTACTGTGCGATGCAGGATCTTAAGGATTGTTTTGTTGGAAGCTTCCACTTGTCCATTAACCTAAGGATAATAAATGGAAGACCAGTGTTGAGTAATTTTGAACTTAGAGAAAAGCTCTGTCAAATCCTTATTTTTAAACTATCCCCCATTATCTGTGATAATCGCTAAGGGTACACCATGTATGCAGATGATGTAATTAAGAATAAACATTGCTACTATTTTACCACTGGCAATGGTGAGAGGGACTACCTCCACCCACTTAGTAAAATAATCTGTAGCTGTAATGATAAACTTATGTCTGTTGGAGGATGAGGGGTAGATCTGACCCACCAAATCAAAGGCCCATTGCTGAAATGGCCAGAAAGTAATAAATGGAATCAGCTCCTTGGCTGGAGCGTGAATCAAGTTTCCATGTAATTGACATTGTTTGTAGGACTTGGCAAATTGTGTTGCTTCTTTTTCCATGTCTGGCCAGTAGTAACTAGCTCTAATAAGTTTGCGGGCCAATGTCAGGTTGTTAGAATGTGACCCACAGATGCCTTCATGCACCTCTACTAACGCTTGTTTGGACTCATCGGGTTCTAAACACCTAAGGAGGGTACCATCTAGACCATGTCTATACAAGTCATTATCAATGATGATGAACCGTGAAGCACTGTGGATTAGGTGATGTTTCTCATTCCGAAAGTAAGTGTCTGGAATGATCTGGTCACGTAGGTAGGAGAATATGTGGTGGTAGCGGGATGAGTCATGTCCTATGATAGAATAGATCATCCGAGAGTTAGGGGAGTCATAGGCTGGGTAGCATAACGTCTCCACCAGGAATTCGTGTCTAAAATCATTTTTAGGCATTTGCAGCATAGAGGCAAGAGTAGCCATGGCGTCTGCTACTTTATTATCTACCCTTGGAACCTGTTGAAACGTGATGTGAGTAAAATACTGTTTAAGATCATCAACCAACTGTTTGTAGGGTATCAACTTATCGTCTCTTGTCTGATAGATATCATTAACCTGATTGATGACCAGTTGGGAATCTCTAAGAACATTTAGTTCATCCATGCGCCACTCAAGGGCGATCTTCATACCGTTGATGAGAGCTTCGTACTCAGAAATGTTATTTGTACAAGGAAACATCATTTTGTATTCTTTCGGTAATGAGTATCTTTGAGGTGTAATGAACAGGATCTCGACACCTGACCCCTGTTGGGTAAATGAACCATCGAAGAACATAGTCCATGAGCGATGTGTAAGAAGGATTATGGACTCATCTGGAAATTCTATGTGCAATGGTTGATGATCAACTAGAGGTGCCTCCGCCAACTGATCTACTATTGCTTGGCCCTTAATGGCTTTCCTTTCAACATATTCAATATCAAACTCACTGAGAAGCATGACCCATTTAGCGAGTCTACTTGTGAGGGTAGCTTTACTGAGCAAGTATTTCAGAGGATCAATTTTAGCAACCAGACGTGTAGTATGAGCCAACATATAGTGTCACAATTTTTGTGAAGTAAACACTACTGCAAGGCAAGCCTTCTCTATAGTAGAGTATTTTGTTTCATAAGAGCCCAGAGTTCGACTAATGTAATAAATAGCCCTTTCTTTCTTGTACTAATCTTCCTGAGCCAATAGGATACCCAATGATGTATCCGTAGCAGATATGTAAAGTATAAGTGGCTTCCCATGAATGGGAGGCATCAAGATTGGTGGGTTGGCCAGATACTGCTTGATTTGCGTGAACCCTTCATCACATTATTTATTCCATTGGTAAGTCACACCTTTGTGTAGAGTCTTGGTAAATGGTTGTGACTTATCTGCTAGTTGAGAGATAAAACGCCGGATAGATTGCAGTCGGCCTTGAAGTCCTCTCATTTGTCTGATATTCTTAGGTGGCAGCATTTCCAGAATAGCTTGTACTTTTGCAGGATCTACTTCAATGCCTTTGGCAGATATGATATAGCCAAGTAGCTTACCAGATGTTATGCCAAAGGCGCATTTCTTAGGATTAAGTCTAAGACTGAATTGTTCCATACGGTCTAGGATAGGTCCTAGATTAGCAAGATGTTTATTTTGGTGCATACTCTTAGACAAAGTGTCATCCATGCAATCTTCCATAGTTTTATGCATCATATCATGAAATATAGTGGTAACTGCTCTCTAATATGTAGCTCTAGCATTTTTGAGTCCGAAGGGCATGACATTCCAACAGAAGGTGCCCCAAGCACATGTGAAAGCTATTTTCTCTTGGTCCTCTGGTGCAATCTTTATCTGGTTATAGCCAGAGAAACCATCCATTAATGAGTACATTTCATATCCAGCTGTCATATCTACGATCATATCGATGTTAGGCAATGGAAAATCATCCTTCGAACATGCCAAATTTAGGTCTCTGAAGTCTGTGCAGACTCTGATAGATATGTCATGTTTGGACACTGGAAAAATATTAGAGATCCATTCTGCATAGTCAATGACTCTGATAAACACTGCTTTGAGCAATTTCTCTAACTCAGCTTTGACAAGTAGAGCTACGTGTGGATGCATCTTGCGAAGCTTCTGCTTGACAGGCTTAACACCCGGTGCAATGGATAGATTATGCATGATTAGATTAGGGTCTAATCCAGGCATATCCAAATATTTCCATGCAAAGTTAATCTTTTTCTTTCTGAAGAATGTGATGAATTCCTCTCTTTCAGCCTCTAATAGGGATTGTGCCAAGTGAATGATCTGTGGTTCTGCCTCTATACCCAAGTTGATAGGTTGAGTTGGTTCAATAAGGATAGATGATCTTTCCTAAAAATGACTAGGAAGCGCATCAAGTATCTCATCCTCGGGTGCCTCAGAGAGGTTTTCACCCTTGGATACGTCTTTCATTTTGACTATTTTTGGCTCTGATACTGCCACTAGGTGGTTTTCACCATCAGAGTGCCTATTTTTTCTTGTTTTTATTTTGTGACTAAGATACTTGATGTCAGCCTCAGTCATGTTGACACTTGCTTCATTGGTAGGAGACGTTATAGGTTCAACGATGTGTAGGTAACAAGCAAGAGCATAATCATTCTAGAACGTAAGAACTTCATTGGATGGGGAAGTGGAGTTCTAGTCTATAAGCTCAGGATGGCAGAGTGAAAGAGGAGCAACGGGTTCAAGTGCATTCACGGTGTAATCATCAAAGGCATGTACAATTAAGTCGAGACCCAAAGAGATCTCTTCCAAAGGTATAGACAAATCCCTTTGATTCCTAATGACCGTAGTAGACGACATGTCAACACCTAGGGAGTCAGACTCATGTGGCCCTACACTAGACCGTTCACCTACTTCAAGGAGGTTTTCATATGC
Source organism: Thuja plicata (assembly GCA_018584345.1). NCBI lineage: Eukaryota > Viridiplantae > Streptophyta > Pinopsida > Cupressales > Cupressaceae > Thuja > Thuja plicata. The sequence continues at coordinate 3,795,950 of MU224983.1, read as the reverse complement.
ATTTGTTGTATCTGTATCTCTATCAAAAGTGGCATAGGATAAGCTGTCGAACTCATATTCATGGGAGCCCATTTCATCATTAGGTCTCATATCCAGATTGTGAGTAAAATCAACTCTTTGTCCCCAGTTGGGATGAGTTCTGCCTAGAACTTTTGCTATGGTCAAATGAGTACCTATTGACCCAGATACCTCAGTAGTGTTGACATCATCACTTGCCTCTTGTGTGAGGAGAAGTGACTGAAATTCTTGATCAAACCACTCTTGAAAGTGCGGTGGTATGAATAAATCACTCTGATGACTAGGGTTCAGAGTATATATATCTTTCCACTCTTCATAAGTTAATGGAGTAATTGAAGTAGTAGTGTCAGAGTCACTGTCAGTGTCT
>MU224983.1:3752559-3763224 GCA_018584345.1 Thuja plicata | reverse complement strand
GCTCCATTCATCGAGCCACCAGGTACAGTTGTTGAGGATTCTTTAGAGGACACTCATCTCCTCTCTCATGACAGTGTCAGCACACCTGTCATACCACTTGCATTGGGGATTCCCTTTCAGGATCCTCATGTCTTCTCATTTGAGCATCAGCTCAGCCTTCCAGTGATACCTCATCTTTCGAGGTCACCTTTTCAGCACCCACTGACTTTCACTCCTCTGCATTGGAGTCACAGTGGTTTGTTCTTTGCTCCAGGGGTTCTTTCATTCTGGGGGGCTTTGGAGCCTCGACCCTCTCTCACAGGGGGGGTTAGTAGCACGCATTATACTACTGGCTTTGAGAGAGTCTCTTAAAGTCATTCTTTTGTCTTTGCTTGCCTTTATATCTCTTTTTGGAGAGGGGTTTTTCCCACTGGGTTTTCTCCTTTGTCTCCGGTTTACAGAGATTTCCTTGTACTGGGTGCCTCATTAGGCCTTGTTGCCGGGACCCTTTTCTTTCTTTCTTAGTCTTGCTAGGTCTGCTTTCTCCCTGCGTTCAGCTTAAGGGGGGGTGTTAGAGTATTATTTCATTTTTACTCTAGTTGCTAAAGCGTCTCTTAGGTGCATTATTAATTAACTCTTAATTAATAATGTGCAACCTAGTATTTTCCTTTTAGGGTTTTGTTCACCTTTATAAGGTCGAACTTTGTAATTGTCTTTCATTAATTCAGATAATATTTTTTCTCTCACCTTTTGAGTAAAATCTGAGTTTTGCTTTTTCCTTCTTTCGCTTCATTTCTTGTGACAGGTTTTTGCATGCAGCTGGATCTTGGAGTTGAATCTGATCTTTCATCAGTTTCTACAAGGGCCACATACTATTATGCCTTGTATCATGTAGTAGTTCCTGAAGGTCAGAGAGCTCCTTTTTCTTGAGTGACTCAGAATTCAGAGGGGGCCATGCCACCTCTAGCAGATCCTTTTGTACCACCACCACCTCCTCCTCCTGACCAGGGAGAGGGGGTGGGACAGAGTTGACATTTTGTACCATCTTTATGACATGTGTATCTTGAGATTATATTTGTATATTTGGATCCTGCTGAGATCCCCTCTTTTGTATATCTGGATCCTTCTAAGATCCATTTTTGTAGATGGCATTCATACATGTATATCTGATTCATTTTTGTCTCATTGATACACTGATACTCCTCATGCATACTGTTTCATATGTTGATCTGTACCATGTTACGATGATATATATATCTGATGCAGCTTCCTGATTCTGACATGTTTCATGAGCTCTTTTTTCTTTCATAGATGTGGTAAATGTATCTTGTACATGTGATGATATCTTGGTCTCTTGATGAGTTAGTTTTTAGATGATAACATCATTTTATGATTGGATGTGATGAGTCATTACTGATATGTTTTAAATGATACTTATGTGAAAATGCAAATGTATGTTTTTTTTGATTTTTTGGTTATACCAAATAGATGTATGGATGAATGTTAGGATGAAAAAGTAAAAATGCAATACATGGATGCTTTATTTTTGTATTTTCCTGTTTCATATTTTCAATGAATGCAAAATGTATGTTATGGATGTGCAATGATATTTGATATCAGTAATATGGATGAGGTTATTAACTAGGTTTTGAGAAGAAGATAGAAATCATTTTTGAGCACAAAAAGTCTTTATGCATTTACTGTTGTTATAAATGTATCATGCAACCTCTAAATGCAACTATATGTAGACTCTTAGGACTTTGTCACTGGTATGAAAATATATACCTCTTTATCATCATTGGGAACTTTTCAAAATGTATACCACCTGATAGTACAACCATCACTAATACCCGCTGATATTATGAAAGTATGAATACTATATTTTATTGAAATGTCAGAAATAGACTTAGGTATCAAGGCATAGAAGCCAGAATAACAAAATAGTCACCTTCCTTTTAATATATCAGATTTTGATTAAGGCAAGATATTGGACCCACAATGACCTTGAAAATTCATATCTTTGGGTACATTATGATTCGTATACCTTAGTGAGAATGTGGATCAGAAAATAGACAAGGAAAATGTTTCAACCTCACCATAGTTTACATATAACAAAGATTGAGATATATGCGGCTATCCACCCATAGTGGAAGCTCTTATCATAAACATCCAAGTTAGGTAAAATTTATAGGATCATTTGGAATAATCACCACACACAGGAAATCAAGAAAAAATTATGCCCCCGATCCTCATGACTCTTTGTCTTTACGCAGACGTTTTTGAGTAACTAAGAAGACATAATAAATCATCAATTATGAATCAATCAAATAAAATTTATAATTACTTAGATGCCCCTAGTTGAAAACATCATCAGGACATAAAAGAATCATAATCAAACCAATAGAAAACTGTGTTTAATTAGTACTTGTTCATTCATCTGTCAAACACAGTAGAGATTCATCAATCAGAAAATTGGAATACAAGCAATATGGTGTTCCATGTCTGTGCATTGATAGGATCATTCGTTCATGTCTGCGATCCAATAGAGCCTTGTAGGAACCGTGTTAATGTAAATGTCATGTCTAGATATGCGATGTTTTGAAAAGACACCCTTGTTTTGGAAAGTGACATTTTTTTTTGTGTATCAAGAAACATTGTGTCCGTGAGGTAAACCTTTCTAAAGCAACCTAGCAACCGCAACCTACTATGCCAGCAAAGATGCCCCCAGTGCAGAATGAATGATTCCTAAGATGTAAACGTAGACAAATCCCAAGCGAGGACAAGGTAGCCATTTAGGAAATGAAGTCAATGTATAAGCACAGGCAAAATTATGAAGGCCTAGTATTAGTAGTGTATTGATAGATGGATCGCAGAACACAAGTGATGCCTGATTGCCAGGTTTTCACCACTTGGAAAGACCTTTTTCTTTTCTTTTTGCTACCAAGATGCCTATTTTACCAGGTGCTCATCAAGGCACTTTTCTCTTTTTTAATGTTTTTTTTTCTATTTTTGCTTTTTTTGAATGTTTTTGTAGTATCAAGGTGCCTGTTTACCAGGTTTTCACCAAGGATACCCTTTTTGTAGGACTGTTTTCATTATTTTTGGATTTCTTCAGGATCAATTTTCTGAATGTTTTTGGTATTTTGCAAGAAATTTTTGCTGTACAGGCTCTGCTAGCCAAACATCAAGCGTAGAACTGCTTTAAATGTAGAGTGTTGATAGGATCTGGAAGAACGTCTCCCTCAGGTGTAGCTAATTGATAAGCTCCAGTCCCAAAAGTAGCAGTGATAACATAAGGTCCTAGCCAGTTAGGTTCAAATTTTCCTTTCTTCTCCTTGTTAGGCTGGTTCTTAGGATTCTCCTTGAGGATGAGATCTCCTATTTCAAATTTGCATGGTTTAACCTTCTTGCTGTAACCTTTGGACATACGTGCCTGATACACTTTGAGGTGATCGAATGCTTGTTGTCTGTGCTCATCTAGTAAGTTTAGAGAATTTACCCTATCTATGTGGTACTACTCATCAGTAACGAGACCTTGTAAAGATATCTATAAAGATGGGATTTCAACCTCAATGGGTAGTACTGCTTCAGCGCCATAGACTAGAGAAAATGGCATGGCTCCAGCTGGTGTTTGAATGCTTGTTCTGTAGGCCCATAATGCCAGATTTAGTTTTAGATGCCAGTCTCTGCCAGACTTTCTTATGGTTCTGTGTAGAATCTTGAGAATATTCTTGTTTGATGCCTTAGCCTATCCATTACCTTGAGGATAATAGATTGAGGAGCAATGCTGAGTGATATGGAATTGTTCACAAAGGTCATCAATGTCTTGTTTTTTAAATTGGCCCCCATTGTCTGTTACAATTGAAGAGGGTATCCCATATCTACAAATAATGTAGTTTAGAATGAACATAGCCACCTATTTTCCTATGGATTTTATTAGCGAAATGACCTCGACCCAATTTGTGAAATATTCAGTGGCCGTAATGATGAACTTGTGTCCATTTGAGGAATTGGTATATATTTGTCCGACCAAGTCAAAGGCCCATTGCTGAAATGGCCAATGTGTTATGAAAGGTATAAGTTCCCTGGCAGGAGCATGGATAAGATTTCCATGTGTCTGGTATTTAAGACATGCTTTTGAAAACTGAATAGCATCTTTCTCCATGGTAGGCCAGTAATAGCCTTCTCTGAGCAGTTTCTTCGCTAATGAAAAACCGTTTGAGTGTGATCCACATACACCTTCGTGGACTTATTTTAATACTAGGTTGGACTCTTCGAGTTCTAAACATCGAAGAAGTGTACCATCGAGACTACATTGATATAGGTTGTTAGTTATGAGGATGTAAAGTGATGATATCCTAATCAGGGATCTTTTCTCATTTTTGGATAGATTATTAGGGATAGTTTGGTCGGAAAGGTAAGCAATGATATTGGCATACTGAGATTGGTCTGGGGTATTCAAAGCATATATTACCTATTATTTAGGGGTATCAAAGGCAGGGTAGGATAGTTCTTCCACCAAGAAGTCATAGTGGGATTGATGTTCTTCTAGCTGTAAGATGGATGCCAAGGTAGCCATAGCGTCTATAGCTTTGTTCTCTGATCTTCGTATCTGCTAAAAGGTGAGGAAGACAAAGTATTTCTTTAGGTCATCAACTAGTTGGTTGTAGGGCATCAAATTTTCATCCTTCATTTGATACTCCCCATTGACCTGATTGATAATTAGTTGGGAGTCACCATACACGTGTAACTCTATGATCTTCTATTCCATAGCTATTTTGAGGTCGTTGACCAACGCTTCATATTCTGAGATATTGTTGGTGCATGGAAACATCAGTTTGTAAGATTTGGGAATCTTGTATCCTTGAGGAGTTATAAAGAGGACCCCTACTCCAGATCCTTGTTGAGTGAATGAACCATCAAATTACATCTTCCATGGATATTCAGTGAGATGCATGATTGATTCATCAGGAAATTTAATTAGTAAAGGTTCATCATCCTAGAGTGGTGAATTAGCCAATTGATCTGCAAGGACCTGTCCTTTGATAGCCCTCCTTTCTACATATTCAATGTCAAACTCACTTAGAATCAGGACCCATTTTGCCAAACGTCCTGTTAATGTTGTTCTGCTCAAAAGATACTTTAGAGGATCGATCTTGGAAATGAGCTTCACTATATGAGAGAGCATGTAGTGCCTTAATTTTTGTGATGCGAAGATGACTGCTAAACATGCTTTTTCAATAATTCTATAATTGAGTTCACAGGAAACTAGTGTTCTACTAATGTAGTAGATAGCTCTTTCTTTCTTGGTATTATCCTCTTGTGCTAGCAATACTTCTAGAGATGTAGCTGTAGCTAAAATGTATAGGAGTAGGGGCTTCCCATGAATAGGCGCCATAAGAATAGGTGGAGCAGCCAGGTATCCTTTCAATTCTATGAAGTTTGCTTCATAGTATTCATCCCATTTGAAGGTAACCCCTTTATGTAGTAGCTTAGTAAAGGGTTGGGCCTTATTGACAAGTTAGGACATGAACCTCCTGATGGACTGAAGTCTCCCTTGTAGTGTCCTCATTTGAATAATGTTTCATGGAGGAGCCATCTCTAGTATAGCTTTAATTTTAGCAGGATCTACCTCGATTCCCTTTGTTGATACTATGAATCCTAGGAGTTTCCCTGATTGGACCCCAGAGGCACATTTCTTGGGGTTGATTCTGAGTTGAAACTATTCCATTCGATCCAAGATATTTCTTAGGTCAGCAATGTGAGTACCTCTCTCCTTGGATTTAGCCAATGTGTCATCGACATAGTCCTCCATGTTCTTGTACATCATGTCATGGAATATTATTGTCATGGCTCTTTGATATGTTGCACCGGCATTCTTTAACCCAAAAGGCATGACGTTCCAGCAAAAAGTTCCCCATGCACATGTGAATGCAGGTTTCTCTTGATCCTTAGGGGCAATCTTGATTTGATTATAGCCCAAGAATCCATCCATTAATGAATACATCTGAAAGCCTGCTGTAAGGTCTATGATCATGTTAATGTTTGGTAGAGGGAAATCATCCTTCAGACATGCTTTGTTTAAGTCTCTGAAGTTCGTATAGATCCTGATAGATTTATTAGAGCTAGACTCAGGGACCACATTAGAAATCCACCCTGCATAGGCAATGACTCGTATAAATCTAGCTTTTAACAACTTTTCTAGCTCTGCTTTTACCAATAATGCAACATGAGGATGCATTTTCCTAAGTTTTTGTTTTACGGGCTTGATCCCAGGAGCTATAGACAATGGTGCATGATGAGATTAGGATCTAGCCTTGGCATATCAGTATAAGACCATGCAAAGTTAATCTTCTTCTCTTTAAGGAACTCTATGAACTATACCTTCTCTTCTTCTGATAAAGATTGTGCAAGATGAACTATTTGAGGATTTTCAACAGTGCCCAAGTTTACTGGTTGTGTTGGTTCAATCAATACCGAAGATCTTTCCTGAAAGTGTTCAGGGAGGATATCAAGAGTCTCATCCTTTTGTGCCTCAGAGAGGTTTTCACCATTGGATACATCTTTTTTATTTACTATTTTGGGATCTGATACTGCCACAGAGTGGTTTTCACCATTAGTTCGCTTCTTTTTATTATTCAGTTTGTGACTAAGAAACTTGATATCCTCCTGTGATATGTTTTCGCTCCTTGCATTGGTGGGAGAAGGGTAAGGTTCACAAGCATTGAGATAACAAACTAGGGAGTGATCATTAGAAAAGTCAAGGTTAGGAGTAGGATTTGTTTCAGTCCAATCAATTAGGTTGGGAAGTACCAATGTTAGGGAATCAGACTCTAGGAAGGACAACATTGTGTTAGCATCAAGACCAATAACTGACATGACATGATCTGTTAACTTCTTCAATATTTAGATCAATAAGAGTGAGATCATAATTAAAAGGATCATTTTTAGGTATATGCGCACCAAACTCTAGTGACTAGTCAGTAAAAATATCATCATCATCTCTCCATAAAAGGAGGCTTCTTTCTTGTAGCCTATGCAATTCTTCTATACTTATGTATTCACCAGTGTCTCCATCAATGATTGGGGGAAGGAACTCTTCTTCTACTTTAGGAGGATTAGTATCATTGAAAGGAGTGTCAGATCATTTACTAGGAGCTGAAGGAGCTCCAAACATGTGAATTGTATCTATTCCAATATCTTCAAAGGCGATAGATAGACGATCCCATTCATAGTCATGAGAGTCTGTTATATCATCATCAGATCTGTTTAAATATTTAGCAATGGTTATTTGATGTACCTAGTTAGCTGCTTGTAGATCAAAGTGGGGTAGATCAAGGACATGTGAAATGGTGACCAATTTCCCCCAGTTAGGATGTAAATTCTATGGCCAGGGGGTCTCTTGAGTAATTGTCGCTATGGTGTCTCCTACCTCTTGAATGGGAGGTTGTGCTAGCAACAGAGTGTGAAGATCTTGTGGTACCCCAAAGCTGGGTACATAGCATTCCCTTTGGTAGTTGGGGTCATCTGCATCAACATGTAACAATATTTTATAGGACCACTGCTCTAGTTCATCTATTTCATCACTCCCTTTATCTGAGTGTGGACTTTCTATTGGAGTGGGTTTATCAGTCTTAGTATTGAAACCTAGTCCTATCTTATCTCTAGTATTCTGAAACTCCATGGGTATAGGTTCAATAAGCCCTTGTCCTATGTCATTTAGAGGTCCTTTTCCTTTGTAACCCATTTGTGTGAGGAAATCATATCCCTTTCCATACTGTTCTGGGGATATCTTCACATGTTTGACCTCAGTCTCCACCGGTTCTCCTTTGTAAATCCAGTCCAAGACTGCCTGTTCTTCTATGTTATCTAAAGAAGATGTGGATGCCTTTACCATGCTAGTTTCTTTGTGTACTTTTGGCTCTTTGGATGCTATAGGTGTGAATGTTGATGAAGGTTTTCCATAGGATCATGGTGACACCAGAAGTTTTGTTAGTGAGGGAGTCAGATCCAGATTGTACTCTCCCATACCTATTTCTTCAAGTTTCAAGGTTTTACTAAAAATCTTCATAATGATGTCCTTGGTAGTTTCAGGAGCGACTGCATCCATAGCTTCCTTGTTGTGCGGGATCATACTACCTGCTTTGATATTGTTACAAGTGTAGTTAGCATCTATGGGAATCATCACTTCCACTCTATTATGTGGGAATTTTATGCATTGATGGTAAGTAGATGGTAGAACTTGCATTTCATGAATTCATGGTCTCCCTAGTAGGATATTATAGGCCAATGGTAGATCCAAAACTTAACATATGACGTTCCTCTCAATTGGTCCAACTCTGATAGGTAGAATAATAAGACCTCTGGAGGATCTTTCTTCCTCATCATAAGCTTTAATGGTTATCTTGCTTCTAGAGTCAATTGTTTGTTCCGAGAGACCCAATCTTGTGATTAGGTCCAGTGTACAAATATTCAATCTTTCACCTCCATCTATCAACACACATCTAACACAAGATTTAAGAATAAGGACTTCAATATGGAGGGGTTGATTATATGGATGTGTCAATGACTTATCATCCTCTTCAGAAAAGGAGAGGTAGTGTGGCACTGAGATGTGATTGACCATCATTTGAAACTTGTCTATATTAATATCCTTTGGAACATTAGCAGCGTGTAGAGCTTGTTCTAGGATTTCCCTATGTACCGTGGATATCTTGAGCAACTCAAAAATGGAAATTTTGGTAGAGGTTTATTTCAATTGGTCTACCAAGTCATATTTTACTCCAAGAATAGTGACCATGTGTTTTGCTGCTAGTTTAGGAATAGTTACAATAGGAACCTTGGATGTGGATGTTGATGATAGTTTTGCAGGCCCTTTGATTGTAACCTATGCTTGGCTCTGTGTTACAACATTCAAGTGGAATGAGACACCTTTGATTGTGACTACATTGATGGATTCGGTTTTAATGTCAAGCATATTAAACACTTTGTCATTTTTGGAATAGGTGTAGTTTACCTCATTATTCTTCCCTTTAGATGTCTCTCCTTGATTATAATTAGGAAAAGGTTTGTTGAATGTTGTATGATCCTCATTGGTAGTGTGTCTGTCCACTTTGATCTTACCTCCTTCAATGAGGTCTTGGATGACATGCTTAAGTTTGAGAAAATTATTAGTCTTGTGTCCCTTGTTGTTGTGGAAGACACAATAGGAATTATCATCCCACCACCTGGGTTTGACCATTGGTTCCCATGGTTTAGAATCAGGAATTGTAAGAACTTTGTTATCCATAGTGTTTTCAAAACAGTCTCAAGAGGTTCTCCCAAAGGAGTGAATGTTCTTTGGGGTTTCGATGTCCATGTCCGACCCTTGCTATTATCATTGTTTTCTTTGTGTACAGGAGGTATTACCTTAGCATCCTTGCTTTCCTGCATGCCATTAGTTAGATTAAATACCTTGGGTTTAGGATTAATGTTAAAGGCGTCAACCACTCTATCATTAACAACATTTTTGTTTTGCTTCCACCATTTAGGCTTGGAGTTGGAGTTGTTGGTCTTGTTCTCATTTTGAAGGGTGATCTCTCCCCTTTTGACCATAAATTCCTCAATACGGAGGGAATTTTTAATCATTCTGTCAAAGCTAGGAGATTCTTACATTTTTAGAGCATAGTTTAACTCAGGCACTAGATTATTAACAAATATTTCCATCTTCTCTATTTCGGGAATAGCCCTTGAATATCGTGCAAAAATCTTCCTCCATCTTTGTAGGAAGTGTGTAAATGATTCTCTAGTTCATTGTTTGGTGTTACATAGGTCCATCATAGTTACATCATGTTGGATGTTGTAGGAGTAATGTTGAATAAACCATTGGATCAATTCCTTGAATGTCTTGACCTTGGGGTTTAGTTTTGAGAACCACTCCATGGCATTACCTCCTAGACTTCCTGGAAATAGTCGCATGAGGTATGTAGGTTTGTCGCATGAGGTATGTAGGTTCGTGCATGTATTATATGCTTAGAGCACAAAATTCCCTTACATGGTCGTGTGAATCAGTTTCTCCCGTGTATTTGTCATACTTTGGCCTTGCCACATTGGGGGGAAACAGGACCATAGTGATACTTTTGTCAAAAGGGAATGGACAAATGGCATCCAAAGAGTATTGTGTTTTGGGTTTCTCCTTCTCTTTTTTGAGGTTTGTGAGCTCCGTTTGCATTAGATTGAGTTGTTTGGTGAGAATAGATATTGGATTTGGTACTTCCTGTGTGATGAAAATGTGTCACCCTTCTATGAATCATTCCATCCAAGGTTACTCAAGAATGAGGCCTCAAATATCAACTCATAGCTCTCTAGTTATGGAGTGAAAAGGTTTGAAATGGAGGCCCTCAGATTGACCTAGTTAGTGCCCATGCAAGTACACCATGAAATGAGGGATTCAATGCATGAAAATGAGATCTACTCTATATGATTGCAACTCATGAAAGGAAATTAATCTAAATGATAACAATGCATGATTAATTCTATGAAAGGAAATACAAATGCAAGATTAATCTATGAAAGGAAATATGAATCTAATCTACATGAATAGCCATGGATGCAAGAAGAAGACAAGAAGAGAGAAGTTGCAATATCCAAGCTCAAGTGCTCAAATCCTCCTCCAAAATTGCTCTCCAAACCTGCAGCATAACAATA
>MU224983.1:3723275-3736148 GCA_018584345.1 Thuja plicata | reverse complement strand
TTTTAATTCTTTATTTTTTAATTTCTTTGAATATGGTGTGTATATGTGTGTATATATACACACATGCACACATGTGTATATACATAGATACATGTATGTATATATACATGTGTGTATATATAGACATATGTGTATATGTGTATACATGTGTGTACATACACATGTATACAGATATACACACATACATGTGTGTGTATACACACACATACACATGTGTTATATACACACATGTGTGCATATATACATACATACATGTGTGTATATATACACACATATGTGTATATACACATACAAGTGTGTATCCATGTATACACATATACACATATGTGTATATATACACACATAGACACATGTATGTGTATACACATACATACATTTGTGTATATACACACATTACATGTGTGTATATATATGTGTGTATACACACATGTGTATATACATGTGTCTATATACACACATGTCTATATACACATGTGTATATATACACATGTGCATATATATACACATGTGTGTATATACATGTGTATATATATACACGTGCATATATATACATCTTTATAGTCACAGATTCTATAAAATATTAAATTTTGTTTGTATATACACGCACATGTGTATATATACACACATGTATATATGCACATACATATATACACACATGTGTATATACACACATGTATATATATACATCCTTATAGCAATATAATATACATCTTTATAGTCACGGATCCCACAAAATATTAAATTTAGTTTTCTAAAAATTGGAATTCCCATTCCACTTATTCTGAAATTCCAATTCCACCTATTTAGGTGGAAGATGATATTCCCATTTTTTGGGCAAAATGAGAATTTCAGAATTCCAATTCCATTTTTTTCCATGGACCCAAACGTGGAATTTGGCATTATCTAGAATTAGATAATGCCAATTCCAGTCCAATTCCTACTGCCAAACGGGCCCTAAAGGAAGTGGACAAAGAAGAGGAAACCCCTAAATATGAGGTGAAAACGGAATGCCTGGATGATACTCAAAGAAGAGCACATGAGAGTCCTGTAATGGAACCTGAAATGAAGGTGAGATAAAAAATTTGCTCAATCTATCATTTGAGGGAGATGAATGTCCTTTGATATTTCCTCAACAAATTCACTAGGTGGCTCAATGGATGAAGCTACAATGTTAGGCAAAGCTGAAGAGAAATCCTTCTGAATAGATGCAAACTCAACAAGAGGTGGAGGTATAGAAGTCACAACACTGATCTTAGGAACAACACATAAGTTCAAGTGAATTGAATTTACCTCAATAGGATCTCGTGAAGAAAGAGAGTGATTCTCTGATAGTGGACCAAAATGAGAGAAAGAGTACAAGCAGGAAGAATGATCAATTTTCCTTGTTGCAACAATATTGCATGTCTCACAGTCTCTGATGTGCACTAAATTTTGTGTGAGCTCAACTATCTTCCTTGTCCCATTGTGAGTAATTTGATAGATAGAGAGAAGATTATAGGACAAAAATGGAACACATAGTACATCATTGAATGAACCACCATCAATGTCAATAGAGCATTTCCCACATATATTCATAACAATGTTGTTCCCCATCAAAATGTGTGGGGTAGGAGAAGCCTCAAAAGAAGAGAATAAATACTGAGAAAATGTCATATGGTGTGAAGCACCAAAATCTAGTAGTCATCTATAAGAGTGTGGACCAGTGGTTGCACATAATGCATGACCCTTTCCTCTATCATGTCCATCTTTCTGGAATGATGATACAGAAGAAAACCTCTGAGAAGTAGAATAAGAAGGAATATCAATGTTGCTCTTCATAAGAAGAGTTGTCAAATCTGAAACCTATTTTGCATATCTATCTATCTTCTTCTCATAGAAACGAGACTCATCATGATTGGGATTTTTATAGTAAGCACACTTAGACCTTTTTGTCTTTGATATATCTCCCTTAGGAAAAGGTGGGCTAAAGGGGTGTTGAGAAATGGAATCCTTCCTAGGCTCTGTGGTTTGTGGCTTTTTTTTCTAGAAGAGCATCCAACTATGTGAGCTTGGATTGAGCATGGAAAATCATGGACCCAAAGCATCTATGGTAGAGTAGAATGTAGAAGAAAATATTTGAAATGAACCTCAAAGATTAGAGAGAATCAGGTATATACACTCGGTGTCTATTTTGTTCTTATCACAACCCTATAACAATGATCTTAGTGATTTGAATTTTATAGAGAAATCCTCAATAGATGGAAAAGAATCAGGTGCCAAAGCGGTCAACTCTACCTCAATCTAAAGTTCCCTAAATTGATTAATGGTGCCAAAAAGATCATGAAACTTGGTCCACATGTCCCGAGGTGTAGTACAACCCTCAAGGTGAAACAAAAGACTATCTGAAATGTTTAGGGAAAGCATCCCCATGACCTCATCCATTCTTTTTTGGTGTTTCATGACTTCAAATGGGCGAGTCAACTGAGGTTAAACCTCATCCAAATAGGACCATAACCCCCTTGACATGAGAAGTCGGGTCATATGTGATAATTGTGCAGACTAAGCCACTCAATATAAGAAGGGTATGTCTTGTGAACCAGAGGAAAAATACCCCCACAATACAAGAACCCAAACCTAGCACAAATCTGAAAGTTGGAAATTGCAAAAAAATAAAAATCACTAATGAATGACCTATGTGTGCCTAGTGAAAAATCTGATGAAATTGATTGCAGATTTAGAAAGAGCGCTGAAACACCTTTCCAATGCCTATTCATTTTTAAATCCAAAAGATACGCCCTTGGGAAGGAAAAAAATAAGGTCTAAATTTGAATGGGAATGAATGCAGCAAAATAGCAAAATCAGAAAAAATAACTTACACCACTAGATCGGGCTCAGAATCAACTTTTTGATTATATCTCATTTGCTCAATTTTGAGTTCATATTGCAAAATTATGGGCAAAAAACCACAAGTTTCTCTTTATGAAAAAGTATCAAACTGGTCAACAAGTTAACGACGATTAAATTTTGGCTAGAAAAAGAAAAATGGACCTACTGACCTCAGCGCCTGCATGTGCAGGTGCTACGTCAGTACCTACATGTACTCAGTAAAAAGAATTCAATTTTTTTAAAAAATTTTTATAAAAGTTTTGAAAAATCTAAAAAATAATCTTTGATTTTAGTTTTCTTTTTCTTTATTTTGGTAATGGGCTACCTGTGTGCTGATGTCAGTGTTGTACTTTTGTTGATGTCAACACAAATTACTATATAAATTTTTCCCTCTAAAATTTTTAACCAAGATTTGACAATCTAAAAAATCAACAAATTTTAAATGGATTTATGGGTTTTTGGCCCTTCTGAGTGCAATGACGACCTCTGTTTTGCACGAAAGTGCCCAATTTTGTTAGCTACCCCTAGATCTGTATTGTTGATGAACCTTCTGGATCTAATTATGAGATCTAAATTTCTGCAAGATGCACAAAAAATCTTACTGTAAGAAATATCTTGAAATTAACGAACATAAAGCGTTAGGTCTGGAGCTTTGATACCATGTAACAATTCTAGAATTATTAATTCCCACAAGCCAATAATCACACACATGAAAATAAACTACTATGTACAAGAGAAAGTCCTCAAACAAGAAAGTGCATAAATAATTGGAATGAACCTAAATAATTGAGAATTGAATTATTCAGAATGAATTATTATAATGAGATCAATCCTTAATAAAAGAGATAAAAAACCCTAATGCAAACCCTAAAGGATGCATGCGTAAAATAAAAGAATTATTAAATGCAAAATAAAGCTTCCTAAATTTAGCTTAAGTGAAAAAAGAAAAAAAGGTGACTTAATTAATTAATCAATATGATTAAATTAATTAAGTTAAATAACTCTTTTACTCTAACATATACTAATGAAATTATTGAGGATTCTCTGCTTCTAGCTATTTCACAAAAGAAAGAGGTAAAGATTGAGGAGACTGCATTACATGCTAAAGTTGTTTCAGGTGCATGAATTATAGATTCAAGATGTTCAAATCATATGATAGGTGATAAGAAAAGATTCATTAAGCTGGAAACATATGATGGAGGAGAAATTCGATTCGCAAGAGAAGAATGTGCTAAAATTAAAAGTATTGAAACCATTTCAATTGACGATCAGTGTAATACTGATGATGTTTACTATGTTTAAGGTTTGAAACATAATCTATTAAGTGTTAGTCAAATGTGTAAGAAAGGTTATAAAGTGTTGTTCAAGAATGATGGGTTTCATTTAAAGAAAAAGAACTGGTAAAACGATTGCATAAGGTTTTAGGACTACTAGGAATATCTATTATATTGAAGATAAAAATGAGAACATGTCTTTTCTAACTCAATGTAATGAAAGTTTGTTATGACACAAAAGATTAGGACATGTGAAATTTGATAACATTATAAAAATTAGCAAGACTGAAGCTGTTATAGATTTGCCAAAATGTCAAACCTACTGATATTGTTTGTAGAGAAAATTGGAAGCAGACAAGGAGGACTTCCAAAAATAAGGAATATTCATCTAGCAAACCTTTGGAGCTGGTCCAAACTGATCTATAAGGACCAACAATGAAAAGAGGTCTCAATGGAGTAAGGTACTCTATTTTGTTAATAGATAATTACTCTAGAATGACTTGGGTTACTTTTCTAAGAGAGAAGTTTAAATATTTTTAAAAAATCAAAATCTTTAAATCAATGGTAGAAAAACAAAAAGATTATAAGATGAAATGCTTAAGATCTTATAAAGGTGGATAATTCATCTCAAAGGAATTTAATGATTTATGTGAAAACAATAGAATAAGAAGATGTGTGCGGTAAATGTGGTCTTCAACCTAAAACACCAAACACTTAATAAACCATTAATTCAAGGATTAGTATCATCAAATCAAAATAAAATAATTATGAAAATTACCCTCAAGAGCGGCGTATTGCTTCCTAGTTGAAGCAATTTTCATTCTTGGAGGATGCTCATCAGATTGGCATTTAGAATCAGTGACTAGATGACTCCAAAATGGAAGATTCAAAATATGGACAAGATACATGAACTTGCATACTTTGCCCTCAAAACTATTGAAATGAAATGCATGGAAACTACTAAACTAAATGCATATTAAGCATGAAGTAATCTAAGCAAGAATGCAACTACAAACTAAGGCAAATGAAGCTAGAAATCATGTTAGAACTTAAATGCATCAAACTAAGCTACAATGCAAATGAAGGATACAATAACCTAAAACTAAAATAGCATTATAACTTTGCTTCTTCAAATTGCCTCTCTTTGAGGAAGGGGAGCTATCCATTTTATAGGAAATTCCTCAAAATGGACGGTCAAGATTGAGCCATGAAGGGTGGTTGAGATTCATTCCACTTCAATCCATGTGAATTTGATCTAGGTGAAAGGCCATTGATTGGTCAACCTTGTGCTTGTTTAGGGGAGAATGGAACAAATTTGGTAATTATCCCCTTTTAATTACTTTTATTGGAATTTTGAGTGCTCACATGTGTGAGGATGTGTGAATGGGTTCATTTAATCAAAAATGCTTAGGATTTTTAATTAAACTAATTAAACTCAATAGTTCAATAAATTAAGTGATTTGAGCTTTGATTGATAATTTGATTCAACAATTTTTATTTAATTATGCAAGCAAGTTTGATTAAATGCTCCCACAATTAGGGTCTAGCAGAAAATGCCTTTGATTTAGGATTTCTTAAGGCCAATTAATAAAAATAGGGGCTATAGATTTTCTAGAAATTTTTTAGGTGATTACATTTTCCCCTCTTTGAATTGATGTGTGAGCAGCGTGTTGATTCAAAGAACTTTTTATGCCCTGCATACCCGTCCCTACATTTTGTAGGAAAAATGTTGGGTCCCCCTTTTTCAATTTTGTTCTTTCCCTTGTTTTCTTTTGTTTCCTTTGTTTCTCCCTGGGCTTTGCTTCTGTGGGAGTTTTTTTTATTTTTGCTTTGCCTCTTTGTGTCTCTGGAACCCGGTCTCAGCATTTCTCTTTGTTCCTGAGTCATCCGGATCCTGGACTCTGGGATTCTCTGCCATCATGTCTTCTTTTGATGAAAGGTGTGGCTGCATAGACTGCCTCGGCCTGGAGTCTGGAGGTTTGCCTATTCTGAAGTTTGTGGAAATAAAGCAATGCACTTTTACCCTAGGGGTATAAATAGGGGTTACCCATCATTTTCACATTTTACCGCAATTAAAACACTCAGAGCGATTAAGGCAATTTGAAGCAATTAAGTGCAGATTGCTTTGGTGATTAACAATGACTAAACAAGTGATTTACAGTGCCTGCTCATGGTGATTTGACGGTGAAATTTTTGTAGAGAGCCTCCCATTCTCATCTTTCTTGCATTCCCTATGTTTTCAGATAGGCTTTCAACTCTCTTCTTTCTATTTTCTAGTTTTTGTTTTTGTCGCGTTTGTCTTGGTCTTGATTTTCATTTTGTTTCTCTGGTTTCTCTCACTTTTTATCTGGTTTTGGTTTGTCTATTTTTCGTGTCACCATGCCTTTTTGCATTGGCTTTTCTGTTGCATCTTATTGGTGGGTTGGCTCTAGTAGAGGGTTGTCTGCCCTCTGTGCAGTTGTAGGCCAAGGTGGTTTTCTGTGTAGTGTTGTATGATAGAGGTTATTTTGTACATTATGTATGCTTTTGTATAATTATGTATATATGTTTGCTTCGGCCATCGGCCCTCTATATTTTAGTGTATTCTAAGTATATCCTACCGTTCTTTGTGATATTTTTGCACTCCTTCATGACCAAACCCAAAATGTTGAGCTCATCTGAGAAAGATGGTCACCTGGTTCAAACTTGGTACCTCGCTTGTTTGGCCATGGCAGTTTTTCTCTCTCCTCTGTCAAGTCAGTCTTTATGATGAGTCAAGTCTCCCATGCATGCATTCAAGTCTGGCCAAAGTGGAATTCTTTTTATTGCATGTTCGGACAGTCATCGACATAAATTCTATAACTCCCATTACTGCAGGGCCACGTGACACCCCTCACGTCAACCTAATATGGTTCATTTTTGGTCCCATCAATAATGGTTAGTTTTCCAAACTCTGAGTCCCAGATCTTCCTTTGGTCCTTTTTCTCTTTTTCATCACATGTGTTGGAATCCCTGGAGGTCTGGGAAGAGGTCAAATTCCTAATTCACTCTTATTATGTATGTATCTTTTTGGGTTTTGACATGAGCTAAATTCTTTCAGGCATAGGTGTGATGCAATGGTAAGATCTCTGGAATCCAGAATAATGCTCTGCTTTATATAAATACTGACGGTCGTCTTGCCTTGCAGGTTGCCAAAATACCACTCATCCATCATGTCAGAGGCATCTGCATCATATCCACCCGGGAGTCTAGATTTCCCCACCACCACTGCCACCCGGGTAGCTATCAGAATAAAGGCTGAGAAGGCCCTTGAAAACCTCCCATTGACAATGAAATATCTGAAGGGATACACCATCACAGGATTGAAGATCAATTCCAAAATTCAATTGATCACTGACACCAGTGTTGGAATGTGGGCCGAAATGCAGGCTCTGGTTAAAATGATGTTTATTCAATGGATGACCAGAGATCCATTGGCCATCAATGTGGGCAATTTTGGGATCCTCAAAGCTGCTTGCTTCCCTTGCTCTGTGCAATCCCCAGAGCTCATCCTCACTCTTTCTGGACATTACAATACCATCATCCAGGCCTTTGTACTTATTGCCCTAGTCCCGACCAAATATCCAATGCTATGGTGTCTTTGGACGCCGTGACTTTTCAGGCAGGATTGGGAATTCCCTAATTTGATGATGTAGCCATCCTCACCTGGGCACTGGCCCTGGAGGAATTTTAGAAGTTAGAACACATGGTGCGACATTACCTCAACAACAAATGGCTTAAGGTGCCAAGGAAATACTTCAGAAAGATGAACCTAGAAATCCCCCAGACTGAATTCAAAGAAAGAATACAGATGGGGATTATCGCACTATGTAGGGTCTTCAGACAACCCCATGCCTAGGAATTCTCAGCATGGATGTACTATTTCCTGTTGGCCATCTCCTCTGGTGAGTAGAACTTTGATTGGGCCACCATTATCGCAAATCACGTGGACTCCCAATTTCTCCATGTCGCCAAGTCATCCAAATTCTACATGACGTCTTATGTTCTCTGGGCTTTGGCACAACAACACCCCATCATAAAGGGATTACTTATAGTGGGTGTACTCAGGATTGGCCTGGGCCAGAATGCTCCCTACGATTATTTCTCGCAGATCCAATGGGAGGCTAGTTTCCTCAGCTTCTTCTAGGTGAATGACTCCTTCATCTACTACAACCTCCTCACACCTACTCGAGATGTCAGATACCAGCTCTCCAAGGAGGAAATGGACTTGGTCAGAACTTATGGCCATTATTATATTCAATTTCAACAACATACCTACATTCGGGTGACCAGCTTTTCTGAGAAACCCTATTTGTTGCCCAAGCATTGTGGGGACAAAATAATTCTTTTAGAATACTATAGGCAAATCTTGGACCTGTACGCCCTCTTCATAGTGAAGAAGGTAACAAATGTCCCATTCTCAATCACTTGTGGGAATTACTCTTGTAGTCTGGTCATGGAAAAAGAGGTAGACAATGACCTCAAAATTCTGGGACTATCAGAATTTTATCTGGAGTGGAAGAATTTTGATCCACTAGGAAAAATAGAAATGAAACTTCCTCGGGCATCAGAGCCCCATGAATATCACATGGAGGACTTTTGGTAAGACTACCAGGATGAATTTTAAGTCTAGAATTGGCATTTCATCTGGATGATAATGGGAATGATGAAGAGGCTCAAGCTTTGGAAGTTCCTCAATGATTTTTTAGATACCGGGTCCACAGTGGACCCGTAATACAAAGAAAAGAGAGTAGATAAGATGACCCTCCCTCCGGTAGATTGGAATGCATAGGAGGGACCAACAATAGAAGACCTCACCCATGACGGGATCGAGCACAGGCATGCATATTTTTGAGCACAGTCATGCATATTTTAAGAAGGCATGCCCAAGGAGTACATGTAAAGTTGGCCCATTTGTGCAAGGTTTATCTTTTGGAGCCAGAACCTCCTCGCAGGGTGACAACAAAGGAAAGAGGAAAGTAGGAAATCCATCTCAAGTCCTAGCCATCGCTCCCATAGAGGAGAAAATGCAACAAACGCTAGCAGCCTCCCAACAAATGAAAGAAAATTTAATCACTCGGTTGGCTACCCTAGCCATTATGACCAGACCCGAATGCCCTCCCACTTCCCCTTCACTTGCAACATTAATGGTCTGCGCAACAGGGATTGGGGCAGAGGAAGAGCAAGAAGCCATGTTGGATGTAGGGCCCCCATTGGTGACAAAGAGGAAAAAGAAAAGAACAAATTATCCTAAGCCAAAGGTGGAGCTGGAGCTTGGGATGCCCAGCATCCCTGAAGTACAGATTGTTTCCTCAGACTCTCCAGAGCCAGACAATCAACCCGAAGATCTCCTGGAGAACTCCCCTCCACATAATGATTTTGATGACATGTTTCAGGAGGATAAGCTTGTAGAACTAAAAAGGGATAGAAGGATCGCAGTGGAAGAGATAGCTACCCAAGAGGAAGTGGCGATCCCTCTTGAGAAGAAAACCCTGAGAAAAGAAGCTGCCACAGAGAAGAATGTTTGGGTAGAACCAGAAAAGGAGCAAGAATAGAGGAACATGTATGATGTTTTAGATATACAGGTTGCAAGCACCACAGAGGCTAGGCAAGCACAGAATGAGCAGCCAACATTGGCTAAGGGAACGGGACCTATGGGAACAATCATAACCCTAGCTACCATGCTCTAGATGTCACCTCCAAAGAAGGCAACATTTAGTGAGGTAGTTTTAGCAGTGACATTGTTAAACTTTGGCCAGATACCTCACCTGCCTCCAGAGCATATTCTGACAGAAGAGAACATCTCAACAAACAAGGTGGAAGAGAAATAACAATAATAGGATGAGGGGCAACAACTTGGGAATGTCGATGTCGAGCCTGACGCTGCTAAATATGTGGACATCAAGGTAGATGATATGAATACCACTAAAGTGGATAATGCCAGTGGACCTGAAGATACATGGAAAGAGTTCGAAGAGGCTCAGAATATCAAGGACATGCAATGAAACCCTGAAGGGGAATTACCGGATCAAACTCTGGTAGCAAGGCCACCCCTACCACCACAATGGTTGGTGGAGTCCCAAAAAAGAAAGGCCCCAGCATCGGGAAAGGCCCATCTCTCCTTGGCAGAGATGATGGCACAAGTACAAAATCCCCCCAAGATGAAGAAGGCCCAGATAGTCCATACCCTATGGATTGGGTCGGGTAGAGATATAGTTGCGGTAGTTGTGACACCTTCCCCAGATGCAAACAAGGCAATGAAAAAGACCGAAGAATATACAATAACGGAGATATCTCTAGGGAAGAGGGGAAAGCAGGGTGAGTTAGACCTGCTGAAAGAAGAAGCCAAGGTGGTAGAAGCCTGCTATGAAAAGGAGGCCCAGAAGTTTAGGGCAAAAAAGGAGAAAAATTCAAATCTTGTCTAACTTCTAACAGAGCTTGCCCAACCCATCAATACCATTCCTCTGGAAGCTTCCACATCTAGAGCACTGCTCCCACAGGGTGATATCGATGTGCTTAGAAGTATGAAGAAGAAAGCACAGGTGGTTGATGATTGGGTAGATGAACAGATAGGGAACATTTGACATTTTCTAGTGACCATGCTACTAGAATTTTATGCAACTAGTATGTTTCACCAGGCCAAAACAACCATTACCACCTGGGAGGGAGAGGTCGAGAAATACAAGGCTTGGATAGGTGAGCTAGGAGAACTCATGAGCATCGGGGAGGAAATTGTCTCTGAAGTTAGAATTTTGGGAGAAGAGTCCTTTGATTTTGTCTGGAATCAGCACTCCAAACTTGTTCTCACATTGGAGATAACCAAGCAACTGGTAGGGGCCCTGCAGGATAAAGCTCTGAAGGTGGACTATTCTTTGAATTTATAAAAGGCATTCATTTTGAAGGTTTTGAGAGTCGATCCCTTCAGTACTGAAATGTGTACTCTAGAGGAATACGTCATGGGTAAATATGATGAGATAATGGAGTCTCGATATCAATCCCCAGAGGGAATGGATAGAGCCAATATGACACACCTAACACACATGGTTCTCTAGGCCCATGACGCGGCAAAAATGGTCACAAAATTTAAGGCAAATACTCCAGATTTGGGTGAAAAGGTGGAGGCGGCTAAATACCACTAGGAAAACCTTAAAGGCATCGATGAAGGTGGAATCACCCAGCTCCTAGAAATGTTCAATAACACTAAGTAATAGTAGGGTCCTTCGGGATCCATAGATTCTCACCAGTAACAAATTTTTGTATTCATTATTCTTTGAGCGCAAGCTCCTAGATCCTGGAGTGTCGAGTCCACAATTTTTTTGTATTCTTTGATGAGCTGTGTCTAGGTTCCTCGAAGCCAATTGGTCATTATCAAGCAGTTAATAAGGATATCAGAAAGTGGGTGACTCCAGCAAGGCACGTCAGCTCGAGGGATGGTTTTGATGGATGGTCTTCCCAAGGTCCCTCCCTAGCATAACAACTGGCTCATCGGAGATAGTGAGTTGTTTTTACATTGACGAGGCATGTAGCCTCGATCCCTGGGGGATCAGATTTCTTCTTTTTTTCTTTTGTCTCTCTTCTCGAGGTCGATTCTTCCATACTGCCTTTCTTGTCTTATTCCTCTAACTTGTCAGACCTTTTTGCATCTTGAGGTTGTTGTAGCATGGTGCAAGTATTACCGGCCACCAGAGATAATATTTTATTGATTGAGTGTAATGATAAGTAAGGTTAGTTTTAGGGCAAAGATGTGTATAAATAATAAGTCCGACCTTATTTCAAGGGTCGACAAAATTGATGATTTTGCAGTCTATAGCTAGAGAATTTCAGTATTTCATTCTTAGTGGTTGCAGAGCTCAATGCTCCTTAGTTCTTATAAGTTCTCAGTAGGAGCCGTTATTGTACACACCAGTGCTTGTTGGAAAACCTATTAATGAAGAAAGAGGAGTTTTGGCAATGATTTTGTTGGCATTCTGATCTCTAGATTAACGTTCTTTTGTGCTGTATATTTCTAATGTCCCTTGCTCTGATATTTTAAAGTAGATTAACGACCTTCTTTTCCCCTTGCTATTGAATATGTATGAACTGATGGTTCTATGTGCATTCATTATTTTAGTGTAGTATGTTAGAGCCTGGTTGATGTTTTAAATGTATTTGCATGACTATAGGTAGAAGGAATATTTCTAACCCTGGCCTATCTTTTGAAGTTTATTTGGATAACTAAAGAATGCTTGCAGGAAACCCCAACTTACCTAAATCCCTGGAGAAGATGAGCCGAGATAACCAGCTATCCCCCCCCAAAAAATAGTCACACCCCCAACTAAGCTCCCGCACTATCAAGACCTGACTCTCACATGCTTGAAGGCCTAGAGAATTTATTACCTAGACAACCTTTACAGGAAAAGTTGGCCAGTACCCCGGTACCTAGTGACAACTTACATCTATTGGTGGACTCGGTCACAAAGTCCCTTCAACATAAATTTTGATGATAGTTCAACAAAATAGCTTGATGATGAAGGGAAAGGTAGGAGAATCCCCAATGGAGATGTCCTATCCCTAGAAAATAACCACACAATGAAAAAAAAATAACAACACAGAGATTTAGATCCACACAATGCAAATACTCATAATAGAATCATCATATTTTCATCCAACATGCCCAGCTGTAAGGCCTTCCAGGTTACGGCCAAATACAATGCAATTAAAAGAGGAACTCCACAAG
>MU224983.1:3710134-3720941 GCA_018584345.1 Thuja plicata | reverse complement strand
TTCTAAGACCCTTTCTTCCACAGTATCATGAAGATCATCCATTTCCCTAGGGTTCAATCTTCTCAGAGCCATCTTCTGAAATCTTCAAAAATCCTCTCCACAGTCCTGGTGCAAACTGCCTCACCTTTGGCGCTCTGTCCACACACTTAGGAACAACCTTCACTCTGATACCACTTGATGAAGGGAAAGGTAGGAGAATACCCAATGGAGATGTCCTAGCCCCAGCAAATAACCACACAATGAAAAAAAAAAACAATACAGAGATTTAGATCCACACAATGCAAATACTCATAATACAATCATCATATTTTCATCCAACATGCCCAGCTGTCATGGGTTACAGCCAAATACAATGCAATTACAAGAGGAACTCCACAAGATCTCGCAAGATCCAAACCAAACCCTAGCCACACTATGGTAGAAACCTCCAGGAAGATCCAAACTTGTGCTCACAAGCCCACTAAGCAATCTCCTTGTTTCCGAAGCCATAGCTACTAGTTCCTCTCAAAACTCACTCCTCTGCCTCTTCCTCTGCTCTAGGATGGATGAATAATGACTAAAGACTTTCCCCACAACCCCTACTTATACCAATCTAAGCCATAGGTCAGCCCAAAACATAAATTAAATACAAACACATAAATTAAATGCCACAAGTCGGCCAACAACAACAATTAAATGCCCAAAATTGATGTCTTAGTAAAATCATGATATCTCCTAGCTCCAGATGAATTAGGACTCGTGCTTCAAACCGTAGGTAGAAATATAGGCCCTCTTCAATCCCTAAAATTTTCATCCTCTAAATATTTATGGAAAATTACTTATACGGCCTGTAATAGGCACCAAATTCC
Source organism: Thuja plicata (assembly GCA_018584345.1). NCBI lineage: Eukaryota > Viridiplantae > Streptophyta > Pinopsida > Cupressales > Cupressaceae > Thuja > Thuja plicata. Next base: position 3,720,093 of record MU224983.1, on the reverse strand, counting down.
TAAGCAAGGCCGAGCTCCTCCCAATCCATGCCAAGCAACCAAGACCATGCCAAGTTCCATTAAATAGATCAAAACCAATTACCCAAGACCCAAGTAGGTTTATCCAACTCTACCAAACCCCTCACACATGAAAATAAGTCCACATGACTCCATCAAATCTCCCAAACATGCTGGATAGCCAACTACCCTGGGATGCTCCTACATCACTTGATGTGGAGCAATGAAACTATCCCACATATCAGAACTGATTTCAAACTTGAACAAACAAAGATCAATTGAAAATTGAAGATGTAAGCTCCAAACTTGATTGAGTGAAGACTGATAGGAAAAATTGAAGATATCAATTCCAGACTGATAGAAAGGTTCCAATATCCAACTTGATGTGAAGCAATGAAACTGAATATCCATCCCCAGAGAAGACTTCCAAACTCTGGATTGGTTTTAAATGACTAATCAGCCTGATGTGGTGCAATGAGATTGACTACCACTCAATTGCTTAGCATAATTAACTTGATATGGGTCTTGATGAAGCCAATTACCTGATTAAGAAGTACTATCAGATTTATTTTGTGCGATGAAACTGATATTCCCCTAGGGAGTCAAGTGATTTGATATGAAGCGATGAAATCATGTGGGAGAATCCTAGTTTGATATGGAGCTTTGATGCCTCTAGAGATTAAACTTGTTGATTTGAATCAAATTATTGATGTATTGATATTTCCCCCTTGGGATTGAAATTGAAATGAGGTTAGGGTGACAAGCATGCTTATGGTGGAGTTGGAAGCATCGAATGAACTAAATGGATGCAGGAGAATCAGGTTCAAGCTTGATTTAAGGTCTGGTTGACCAATTTTGACTGAGGGTTGACTTTCTTGGATTAAAGTAGAGAATGTCTGATTTAGTCAATTAGGAATGATATTGAAGTGGAATCCTGTGAGGAAAGCATCAGTGATAAATTGCATTTGAGTAACAATGTAATCTACATTTTTATTATCAAATTTTGATTTCAATCCCGAAAATAGATTCAAGATTGTCCAATTAGCCAAGGGTGCAATTTTCATGCTCATCAAAGCAAGTTTGAAAATTAGGTCAAAACCTATATAAGGGTCAAAAGAGTCATTTTCAAATCATTTTCACCCCTCAAATTAAAAATTCAAAAACCCTCTCTGAGACAAAATGGTGGTCCCTGTGATAAATCATCAATTTGAGCAAATGTAGAGGCACAACCGGCCCCAGGATTACCGATGTCCAACCAGTAATTAAAAAACTACCTCTTTAATTCCAATTTTGTATGTTTTTGGTAATTTTTTCATGTTTGTAATTATTTTTCAACCGTAGAATTGGTTCATTGTAGGGGTCAGTGAGGGGGATTGTACGAAAACCTACCAAACCTTAATTTGTCACATAGTTCCATAGGTTTTTTTCATTTGGGAGGGACCCATGACTCATACAAGAGCCTTCTTAGATACCTATTTTGTCGCATGCATATATATGTTTTGTTGTATCAGGCTATTTTGGCGTACTAGCCTTAATCCTGACTCATACATGTCTTCATGCCAGTGTGCCTTTGTTGTATTTTGTTGTATGGTAAACAACAAGCATTTCCCAGGGTTTTAACATAAAATTTCATCTCTTTTGATAATAGATTTAGATTCCTTGGCATGTTTTTCATCTTGTCTTATTTTCATGATTCATGTATTCATCATTTTTACCTTGATTTGCTCAATTACTGATGGTTTTGAGTTGTTTCTCTTATGTAGGCATAGTTACTAGACATTCAGTTCAGATCCAGTTATCCTTTGACCATGCAGTTAGTGAGGAATCTTTTAGATGCATAAAGGGGTCACGTTAGTGAGTGCAGGTTTGGTTGGCTATTGCAGATTCTAGGTATCTTCGTGAACCACAAATTTCTCACAACTTTGGTAGAGTGGTTCCATAGCGAGCATAATATGTTCCATTTGTCTACCTGGGAGATGACCATCACTCCTGAGGATATATACAGGATTCTTTGGATCCCATTTGTTGGAGAGTGTGTGGAGTGCAACATAGCTCCATGACTTGAAATTTAGGCCCTCATCTGAGTTTTCCATGATCGTGTCATCTTGGATAGAGAAATCTCCTGGGATGGCATGATGATTTAGTATAGTGCACAATATCCTCTTCCTTGTGTTATGGTTGGATTCATCGGGTTTTTTATCATGGTGGAAATGAGTCAACGGGGATTCCTTTGTGGTTGGGGTCAAGTTATGGAGAGACTTGTGGCCAAGCCAGAGCAGTTAGGATAGGGTCAGTACCTCCTTGCAAATATGTACCATAAGATGCATGAGGTTGTCTTTTGAGGTGCCAGGGGTATGGCGGAAGGTGTACTAGTTTTGTAGGTGTGGGCATGGGAGCACCTTCCTATTTGTAGGCCCATGATAGATGATCCAAGGTAGACTAGTCAACCTTTCATGTACAATTATTCAGGTTTTCTTACGCAACCTCACTTGCAGAAGATAGAATACTTGAGGCATCATCTTGATGACCTCAGCATGGTGATTTGGAGGCCTTAAAGAGGCACTGAGGCTTTGGCCAATTGGAGGGCTCAGAGGAGAGATTTATTTGTGTCACATCCCTTGCTTGGGAGGACCTCTTCTATTATCAAGAATTTTGCAGTATCTCAAGTATTGAGATAGTACAGATGACCTCAGAGCATTCCACAAGAGTTTATGGCCTATGTTAATTTTGTGGATGAGGAGCGTCGAGGGTGGGCTCCTAGATTATCCCTCGCTCTTTTCTTGCATGAGATTATACAATTACATCGGCCATCTTGGGATTACCTGGAGGATGTGGTGGTGTGACAGTACAAAGATTACTTTACTCTCCACCCCTTCTCGAGATTCACAAATCCAGCTGAGAGAGTTCCATGGATTAAGGAGAGTGATGTTCCATAGAGAGTTGTAGGTGGAGGACAGAGGGTTCCAATGCCTACGGGAGTAGGAGGAGACCCAGGTGCCAGTTCTAGAAGGGCACCTATAGTAGGGAAAAAATGACAACATAGAGAGGGAGGTACATTAGGGTCTGTTGGCATTGGTGTTCCTCCTAAAGGTGCAGCATATGAGAAGATGGGTGATGCTCAATAAGATCTTATTTTTGAAGATGAAGCCTGACAAGTTCTTCATCGGAGGGATGCACAGGTTGGAGAGGAGGGTGTGCCTAGAGAGAAAACCCCATAGGATGTGATCTACACCTTGAGGGGACAGGTTTGAGGATTTAAAATGCAGTTAGCAGTAGCTCAGGCATAGATTGTAGAGTGAGACCGTTCCCTTGTTGAGTGGGAAGAGAGGATTCATGGATTGATCCTAGGGTTCACAGCTGAGTGTGTTTCCCTTCAACGTGAGGTCACTCAAGAGACTAGTAGTGAAGCCTACTATGTAGTAGCATATAGTGTGGAAGTTCATGTAGTGCAGAAGGTACCACCATATTCACATTATTTGGCAAGATCTAAGAGAGCGGGCCCTCCACCTTGAGAAGATGTTCCTCTACCTCCCCCTCATAATGGTGGTGAGGGAGGGATCGAGTCTTGATATTACCACTTCTATCTCATTGCCTTCTTATTTTTGTGAGATCCATTGATTGAACATGATTCATTTGCCTCAAGGATGCATATTTTGCTTGAGATTATCTGAGCACCTTTTTGTAGACACTGATACTTCTGATATATATATATATATATATATATATATATATATATATATGATCGATTTGTACTATGTGTGATGTCATGTATTCTTGTCTTTTTCTCATTCATGTGTTACTTCTGAGTAGATTATCACCTTGTATCATTTCATTGAGTAGCTTTCGCATATGTCTTGAATGAAAAATTATCTTATTATGTTTGGCTCATTATGTAATAGGCTCTTATCATGATATTTTGTTCTCTAAAAACTATGAGGATTTGATTCTTGCTTGGTCAATTCTGACTGTCTTTTTGCAGATATATAACCTTAAGAAGATTAATGCAGTTGATCACTTCACCAAGGATCTGATGTTAGAAGGATATCTCTTTTTTTGTTATAATGCTATTATACAAGTTTAAGAATGAAATGCAGCCTATGACGCGAGTCTAGTCATTGATTCCTTTAGTCAGTTTTGTCATCATCGAGCATTTGGTACATTGGAGTCAATACAATCCTTACTGATGCCATTGTGACCATAAGGATGTGATTATGACATTCATCAAATAAAATGTGGGAAACTAATGTAAGCATCAAGGTATAAGAACTAGGATGACCTGAATATTGTTTCCAGTTGATATGGAAAGGGAACACCAGTATCAAGGCATTCAGAGGTGAGATAACCATGAGTGTGTTCTTGCATAAATAGACATATTAACAGTCAAGAAGATAGTTCTGACCTCACCTTGGCTTGTAAGTAAACAAGATCGAGGGATGTGAGGATTTTCCACCTTAATGTGGAAGCTCTTAACACATACACCCAATTTACTTGACATTATAGGATCATCGAGACTACACCAACAAGAAGCAACCAAAGAAAAGATTATGAAAATCATTGATAACAGACAACATTCAAGAAAATGATCATCATTATTTCATAAAGTTTTGATTGTGATATGTTTGTTTGTGTAAGGTGTTCAGAAACACCATTGTGCTTGTGGGTGTTAGTGTTGAAAAACACTGGAGTTTGTTTGAGTGTTATTAAGCCAAGATTTAAGCACATTGATATACTATTTGATGTGTCTTGAAAAACACAGATGTATCCAATTAGGTAGTTTTGAAAAATATTGTTTGATTAAGGTGTTGAAAACACCAGTGGTATGAGTGGAAAATTGTCCAGTGGGTAAAAGACCAAGATAGCTAACATTGATTAGCAAGACGACTGACAAGGGGCTGACTTGATAACTAGGAGACTACCCTTAGTGATGAACACAATCGTAAGACTAAGATATCAATAGATTCCAAGCTATGATGTGAAGTTAATATTTGGATTGGGTTGCACAAGGCCATGAAAGCGACAAAGACTTGTTAAGTGAAACAAGGTAAGGCTGAGACACTCAAGCTTACACATTAATAGATGGAGTGCTAGTTACAAGTGATGCATGTTTGCCAGGTTTTTCCCACTCGACATAATTTCTATTTTTTCTACCAAGGTGCCTGTTTACCAAGCTTTCACAGAGCCACTTTTTTCTCTTTTTCAAATTGTTTTTGTTTTTTTCCTTTTTCATTTTTTTTTGTATTTTTCGCTTTTTCACTTTTTTTTTGTTGATCCATCAAGGTGCCTATTTTATAGGTTTTCACCAAGATGATCATTTTTCTATGACTTTTTCCAAAAAATTTTAGGTTTTCTCCTTTTTATTATTTTTGGTATTTGTTTTACAGGAACTGCTCAGAATGTCTAGTTGTAGAACTTTTTCAGGTGGATTGTGTTGATAGGATCAAGAAATGTCTCTCCTTATGGATTTGATAATTGATAGGATCCATAGCCAAATGTTGTAGTAATCATGAAGGGACCTAGCCATTTGGGTTCCAATTTTCCCTTTTGCTCGTGATGTTGTTAATTTTTTTGGATTTTCTCTGAGTACAAGATGGCCAACCTAAAATGCTTTGTATCTTACTTTTTTTTTGTAACCTCTAGACATCCTTTTTTGATAGACCCTTAAATGGTCTAGTGCTTCTTTCCTTCTTTCATCAAGTAATTCTAACTCTTGGATTCTGGAAATTTGAAAATCTTCATCAGCGATGAGCCCTTGTAGTGAGATTATGAGTGATGATATCTCTACCTCAATAGGAAGTACTGCTTCTATGCCATATACCAAGGAAAATGGAATTGCACCTATAGTTGTTATGATGTTGGTTTGATAGGCCCACAAAGCTATATTTAATTGGAGATGCCAATCTTTTCCCGAATTGCTCACTGTCCTATGCAATATTTTCAATATGTTTTTATTGGATGCTTCAGCCTATCCATTCCCTTGAGGATACTAGATAGAGGAAAAATGCTGGGTGATTTTGAAATTATCATATAATTTGTCCATATCTTTATTTTTTAATTGTCCTACATTATCTATTATAATAGAGGAAGATATCTTGTACCTTCAAATGGTGTAGTTCAAGATAAACATGGATACTTGTTTTCTAGTTGCTTTGATAAGTGGGACTTCTTCAACCCACTTGGTGAAGTACTCAGTGGCTGTAATAATGGATTTGTGTCCACTAGATGAGGAGGGATATATTTTCCCTATTAGGTCAAAGGCCCACCGTTGGAATGACCAGTGTGTGATGATAGGTAGCAGCTCTCGAGCAGGAGCATGGATTAGGTTACCATGTAATTGGCATTTCTTGCAGGATTAGAAAATTGAATAGAATCTCTCTCCATGGAAGGAAAATAATACCCCACCCTTAGGATTTTCTTAGCCAACAAAATACCATTCGAATGAGACCACAAACACCTTCATGGACTTCCTTTAGTGCATTTTCAGACTCTTTATATTCTAGACACCTAAGGAGAGTATTGTCTATACCTCGTATGTACAAATCATTCACTATGCTCAAATAACATGCGACATTTATTATAAGGTTTCTCTTCTCACTTATGGATAGGTCATCATGGATTCAATCATGTAGGTAAGATTATATTTCGTTGTATCGAGAGGATTTAGTGCCCACAATTGAGCATATTATTTGAGATTTTGGGGAATCATAGGATGGAAAAGGGAGTTCTTCCACCAGGAAGTCATAGAAAAATTGATGTTCTTCTAGTTGTAACATTGAGGCCAAAGTAGCCATTACTTCAGGAACTTTGTTTTCTTCTCTTGGTATTTTTTGGAAGGTGATGAATACAAAGTACTTCTTTAGATCGTCAGCCATCCTCTTACATGGCATGAGCTTCTCGTCCTTGGTTTTATATTGATCATTCACTTGATTGATTACTAATTGAGAATCCCCATAGATGTGTAGCTCTGTAAGTTTCCATTAAATAGCTTACTTTAGTCCATTTTCCAAATCTTCATACTCAGCTATATTATTTTTTCAAGGAAAGATCATATTGTATGCTTTTGTAATTTTGTATCCTTGGGGTATTATAAAGAGTACACCGGCTCCAGACCCTTTTTGTGTGAATTAGCCATCGAATAATATCTTCCATGAGTGCTCTGTTAGATGTAGAATATCTTCATCAGGACATTCTATGATTAGTGGTTTACTGTATTGAAGAGGAGCATCTGCTAGATGATCATCAATGACATTTCCTTTGATGGCCTTTATGTCTATGTATTCAATTTCAAATTCATTGAGTATCATCATCCATTTTTCTAGTTTTCCAGTCAGAGTTGCCTTATTTAACAAGTACTTTAAAGGATCAATTTTTTCAATCAATTTAATAGAACGTGCAAGCATGTAATGTCAGGACTTTTGTGAATAAAATAGCATTGCTAAGTAAGATTTTTCATTAATGGTGTAATTGTGCTCATAGGAAACCATTTTTCTGCTTATGTAGTAAATTGGTCTTTCCTTTCTTGTTTCATCATGCTCTACTAGGAGAGCTCCAAGTGATGTTTCTGTAGCTAAGATATATAGTAGAAGATGTTTTCCTGGTATTGGTGCCATTAATACTAGCAAATTCGCTAGGTATTCTTTGAATTGTTGAAAGTTCTTTTCAAATCCTTCAACCCACGTGAATGTTACACCCTTGTGTAATGTTTTTGGGAAGGGTTGTGCTTTATCTTCTAGTTGTGAGATAAACCTCCTAATTGATTGTATCTTTCATTGTAGCGTTATGATTTGGCTTATATTTCTTGGCAGTTGCATTTCGATAATTGTTGCTACATTTTCTGTATCACCCAATTCCTTTCGCCAAGATAATGTACCCAAGGAGTTTTCCTAATGTCACACCAAAGGCACACTTTTTTTTATTTAGCCTTAATTTGAATTGCTCCATTCTATTGAAAAATAATCTCTAAGTCAGCCAAGTGTGTAGCTCTCTTTGTTGATTTTGCTAAAGTGTCATCAACATAGTCCTCCATATTATTATACATCATGTCATGGAATATGGTCATCATAGTCCTCTGGTATGTTGCTCTTGCATTTTCTAGACCAAAAGGCATATAATTATAACAGAACATGCTCCAAGAACATGTGAAAGTTGTCTTCTCTTGATCTTTGGGTGTTATTTTTTATCTAATTGTATCCTGGAAATCCATCCATGAGAGAATACATTTTGTACCCTGCCATGAGATCCACAATCATGTCAATGTTGGGTAGCATGAAATTATCTTTTGGAAAAGCTTTGTTAAAATCTCAGAAAATTGTACAGACTTAGATTGATTTGTCAATCTTAGAAGCAGGCATGATGTTTGAGATCCAGTCGACGTATGCTATACCTCTAATGAATTATGCTTTTAATAACTTTTCTAGCTCAACTTTGACCAAGAGTGCTACATGGGGATGCATCTTATTGCACTTCTATTTAAGTGGCTTGACACCAGGAGAAATTGAAAAATGGTGCATTATCAATTTTGTATCAAGTCCTGGCATGTCTGAGAAAGACCAAGAAAAATTGATCTTCTTATTCATGAAAAACTGAGTAAATTGTTGTTTCTTCTCTTCAGACAAGGACTGTGCCAGATATATCAATTGGGGTACCTTTGTTGTTCCCAAATTGACCAATTGTGTAGGCTCTATAAGCACTGAATACCGCTCCTAAAAATGATCAGGAAAGATATCAAATTTCCCATCCTCTAGTGCCTTTGAGAGGTTTTCACCATTGGATACATCATTTTTTATTATTATTTTGGGTTTTGACACTGCCATGAAGTGGTTTTCACCACCAGGCCTTTTTTTCTTTTTATTTCTCTTTTTAAGACTAAGAAACTTGGTATCCCCCCTATCATGTTTACAATCATTATACTGGTGGAAGAAGTGAGGGGCTCAATAGAATTTAGGTAACATGACAAGGTATAGTCATTTGGGGAAGATATTAGGTTTAAGGGCTCACTTGGGTTGTTAGAAACACTGAGAGGGGGGGGTGAATCAGTGTTTGTCTATTAATTACTTTTCAACAACTTAAACATAAATCAAACATAAATTGAATGAAGCTTAACATAAGAACTCATAACACATGATATGATTACAAGGAAACCTTGATCAGAGGAAAACCCCGGTGGGAATTAGTACCCACAAATATTGTACTAGTATAATGAACCTGTTAAAGTTCCTTTGCCCTGTTAGAAGCAGTCTTTACAATATGAGTACAATGAACTGGTTAAAGGTTTGACCCTATTAGGAGTCTTTTAAAAAACCATGTTAAAGGTATATGTCTCAGTGCCTAGGCTCACCTCCCAATAGGATGAAGGCTACAAGCTTCTGAAAGATGATATACACTATATCAAAATGAACTGTTGTGATGATACTGTTGTCTGATCAGTTCTGTGTATGCATGAATGCTCTTACTCTTTGGTGTAGGGGCACCTATTTACAAGGAAAATATCCAAGAGGTTCCAAAGAAATAAAATTTCACTTTATTTCATAAGATCATGTGTGATGTATTGAGTCCATTGATGTAAGGCTAAATGAGCCATTTTGTCAAAATTGTCATAATTGTCCATTTAGGGCATAGATTGGTCAAATACATAAAATTATGTAAAAGGTCATTAATATGTGGTTTTTTTGTGATTCTAATGTTATTATAAATTTTTAAGATCATTGGGTTAAATTTGCAAAAGTTGTCAACTTGACAACAAAAGTTGCCAAGCAAAAATGTTGTGAAAATGCAAAAGAAGGTGAAAAGTGGTTTCCTCCGGTTTTTGAGGGTAGTTAGAGAGGTTTGGAATGTCAAAAGGATTTATATATCATTTTATTTTCGAACCAAATCATTATGTAAAGTTGGAGAAGGATTGGAAAGCATTGGAAGCAATTTTGGTATCATATTTTCATTGTTCAATCTATTGTTTTGTTGTCTTGAAA
>MU224983.1:3682935-3697395 GCA_018584345.1 Thuja plicata | reverse complement strand
CAGTACAGTGCAGTAGGGTGTGCAGGGGAATTTCAGTGTGTCAGCGATATTGGTCACCCATTCATCTTGGTACATGATGGTTATGAGATTCATTTCTCTTGGGATCCGAGCAGAGACAGATTTAGTATGGGAGTGTGGGTGAGTGGTTGTTATGGGTCTCTTTACATATTCATCCCATTTGTTCTTCAGAGGATGCTACAGGAGCCTAAACGTTGTGCCAGGGGCATGGCTTACAATTTTTTGTGGGATCTAGGTGGAATTGTGATGTTTCTTGTTCTAGTGATTGCTTGAGGACAAACAATCTCCAGGAAGGAATGATTTTCATGTCCCCTTTCTAGAGTGGACATTAGAGACGGAGGAGTTGGCCTATCATTGGAGTCTCGTAGACTAGCAGAGATGGATAGGGACTCTTTCAAAGCATACAGTGACTGAATTTTGGCCTTACAAGCAGTTTGGAGCAGTTCCTAGATTTTAGGGGATATCCCTACTTTTTAGGAGGATGTGGCAGTTTCCAGATGTGAGGTCCCACTGGACCATTCCATGATTTCAGTTTCAGGATGATTGGGTGTGTTTCCTAGTTTCTAGGGGCATCCCTAGATTTTAGGGATGAGACTGCCAGTTGATCCTTGATTTTCGACATCAGTCACAGACAAGTGACAGTTCCAGTTTCAGGTTTCTGAGGTTAGTTGGGCATTTTGTGGCTATTTGGGATATATTTTTAATATATTTAAATATATCCTAAGTTAGCGTTTAATAATTAAAATAAGACTTTCTATAGCCATTTTGGAGTAATAAGGGGTTTTTGGCCTCATCTGGATGCGTATCCCTTGGTGTAATAGCTTGTTGGAAAGGTCTTGGACTTTTCTAAATATTTCTTTCTTGACTCAGATCCTTTTGGTGAACGGATTTCTTTATATTTAAAAAAAGGTCATTTTCTATGTACTTGGCAACTTAAAAATGAGAAATATAACATTTAAAACCTAAACGCCACATTGAATCACTTTTAGGGTTTGAGCTAAGTGGGAAGGTGTTATAAGGAAGTTGAGACCCAATTCTTGGTATCTTTTACATCTTTGAACATTTTTGAAAACTTATTGTGGCGTTTAGCTCTGGATTGAGCATTCCCTCACTAAGACGTCAAACCCTAGGCTGAGAGTTGATTGAGTTGGGACGTAGCCCTCAACTAGATCAGATTTGTTGGTTTTTATGCAAGGTTCTGGCATTGGTGGAGTTGTTACATCATTTCATAGTATTGGTGTGGAAATTTGGAGCTCAATTTGCAGCATTAGAGTTGTTGTAGCCTTTCACATCATTGGCGTGGCAATTTGGAGGTTGTCTTTGCAACATTAGAGCTGCTACAGCAGTTCATACTAGTGGCATGAGTCATTGGAGGTCACTCTTGCAGCGTTTAGCATATTGCGCCAATTTGGGCGTTGGTTATTGTGAGCATACTCAGCCAGCAAGCTATACCAGCTGGGCGTGGGGTTTTTTGTGGGCAAAATTAGCAAAGGTTGCAGCAGCCAGCAACTCCTATATTCAAACAGGGATTGTAATAAGGTACCAGACTTCATTAGCTCTGAAAGCAAACTTATTGGAACAGCTATAGACATTTCCAGAATTTTATATGTTTTGTATCCAGTTATTGTTATTGCTATCAATTTGCTATTGTCACTATCTTTACATTGTACCACGTTTTACTGGAAATATCAAATAAAATCATTCCTTCTGCAACTCCTGTCTAGTTCTGCAAGATAATCAAAACACTTACAGGAAAACATAATTATATTAATAAATTTATAGCAGCAGCAGAGTAAATATCCACTTGGGATATTTCACTGTTGTCTGATCAGTTTCGTGTATGCGTGAATGTTGTTACTCTCTTAAAGAGAGATAACATATATTGACTTCATCATACTGCTCTTCTATGTCTTCCTCTTACATGATAATTGACACTTGTAATATAAATTTACATCTGAATAGGCGTGACCCAAAACAAGACTCTAGTCGGCCCTAAAACAAAATACACAACACTTCCGATCAATTTGGCTCAAGTGTGTTTACAACAATGCTAATTACATTATTACAAACATATAATCAAAGGTACTTAGCCATTACATAACAAAATAATTCATGCTGATCAAAACAATCGTCGGCTTCCATGCTCTGTAACATGTACATGGGTCATAAAACATATATCTAAATGTGCATAAGCTTACTCGATCTCTTGCACATGTGTTGATGTGTTGATCATTGAATATCTTTGTCTACCCTGTTTCCATACTTAGTCATTTTTCCTTCTGAGTTATCTTTGATAGAAACATAGTATGACTTTGTTGCCATGATGACAACACAAAATGAGTCATTCATCCTCAGGAAGTCAACTTGCCAACATGGGTTCCATTTGATAAGTTTAGGATGAATTAGGGATAAAGATCCAGTAGGTTCTAAAGATAGCACCATGTTATCATGATCAAGGCTTTCATCTAGTAAGAGAAGGTCTATAACGTGAATTTTTGAAGGACTGTCTAAACCGCGAAGCATCCTAACCTCACTATTAGAGTCATTATTAGTATTTTGTGAATTTAACCTATTTGATCTAACACTAGCATTTTGATTCTCCTCTCACCTAGACATTTTCTTAAGGAAAGTTCTTAGAGGGACCCTCTCAATTCTTGATAGGGCTCTAGTTCCCATATTGGGATTTTTGGCATCATTTCCAAAGTTCCAATTGATGTTTTAAGAAAGGACTGTTGTCTGGGAAGCATTGGAACTCTCCCCTTGTTCAAATTGAGTTGTGTATTTATGGATGACATAAACTTCAATATCTATTGTGGAATTTGAGAGAGAATCCCATTCGTATTTATTAGAAATGTTTTCCATAAATGGGGTATGTCTAGGATGTGAGTAGGAGCGACTAGTTGCCCCTAATCAGGAAGTCTTCCTTCTAGGTCATTCTTTGTACCTTGACTAAACTCATATTCATGATAATCAGTCTCACTATCATTATATTTACCTAGGTACTATGTTATGGTCATGAAGACTCCCTCATCTTCACTAGAACTGCCTTCTTCTTCTTGGTCATCTTCATCTTTGATGTAGAGAGCACTGCAAGAAGACCTTAATGGGCCCTAGCTCTTTGATACCTCTTCAACCTTCAATCTTGAACAATCTCACTCCACACAAGTCTTCTTAGGATGTCTCTTGACTTGTCTAAGGGTTCGATAGGCTCCCCCTATCCTCTCCTGGTTCTCCAAACCAATTTATAGAACAAAGCAATTTCTTCTTTAGGGACACTTTCCCTAAACCATATCACAAGGTGTAAAACTTTACCAGTGGATTCAAAATGCTACCCTAAGATATTGAAGACTCTTAACAGACCCTAGGGGTTAGGAATCCACCATTAAATTTGCTCTTGAAGACCCAAAGTTAGTCGAACCCCAAATGGTCTAAGATTCCTTGTAGCCCTAACCAGTGGGTTTTTGGGACTTAAATTTTTATGACAATGGGATCTAGAGGATCTGATTAGGTTCCCAGACACCCTTTATGGATTTTTTAAACCCCCCAAAGCATTAGCACCTCACTCCACTCCTGCACCCCCAAGATCTCACAAAACACACAGACCTAATTAGCTAATTTAGGCTTGGTTTGTTAGGCAAGTGGTATAAGGTGTGTTCATGAATGAAATGCAGAGATTTGGATGGATTCCCCTACCCTAAATTAGTCTAGAACCACTCTTGGTTAAATCCCACAACATTCATATAACTCTTGCATGTAGCTGAACTCAAATTCAAATCTGAACCTTGTGACTTACCTTGTGGATGAGAGTCTGAAGACAACTTCCTGTATAATGAAATGGATTGGTTTCTAGTTAGGTCTCATGTGGAGATGGATACATAGGGATAATTATCCTAGGGCTTGATCTTAAAAATAGAAGGACTAAGAGTGAGAGTTTAAGCTTCTGTATTCTTAAAGACCATGATCCTAACTAGCATTTTCCAAGTGTCTGAGGAGATCCACTGGATAAAGCTCTTGTTAGGATCACATCTTTGAGACTGGTCCAATAGAGCCTTGGTTTCTCAAACAACAACCAAGTAAAATCTATAAATTTTCACTAGCTTAACAAAAACACCTCAAATCAACTAGAAAGGTTAGTAGACTCAAGGCATTAAAAAATTTTGCAACTGGATCTTCAAAATGAATCTGTACCAGGTCGTACCATGCAAAAATGACTCAAAACACTCTTCTATTTCCTTCCTTGAACATCAAAATTCATACACATAATATTCTGACCTTCATGGAAGGCAGATTCTCACCTAATATCATCCTCCAAGCATTTCAAAAGCTTCAGAGAGTGGGTGAGGTTGGTTACAAAGGAGTTGTTCATTCTCAAGCAACATTTTGCAAAATTTTCCCATGCAACTTTGCAAAAAGACAACTTTTGGAAATCATGAAGGAAAGTTGATATTTTTGGAGAATGTTAAGTTCACTGACCCCAAGGATGTGGGAGAGGGTCAAAATAAGAGAATAACCAACATAAGGACTTAAAACATGACTTCTAACCAAACTTTAAAGACTTTAAACAAACATGGTCTAACTCTGGTTTCAAGAACCTAGGTTTATAACTCACCTTAGGTCCTTAACCTTACATCAAAGACCCACACAACTACACACACATAAGGGTGATATCAAGGATGCACCTTTTTACAACCATTAAATCAAGAAAAGAGGACTTTCAAGAGGTTCCCTGCACCATACTCCTCATGAAAAGAGGAACTCAAGTCTCTTGAGTTGTGAATTCTTCAAGTAGATAACCTATCTTCAAAATGTCTTTAGGGTTCATCCAAGTAGCATCTTCAACTAGTTGGTGTTTCCATTTAACCAAGTACTCATAGTAAGTGCCCCTCCTAGTTTTCTTGTTCACTCTTTTGTCTAGAATAGTTTCAATCTCAGGAGGAGTTGCTTGTGGCATGTCCTTGAGTGGTTGGAGTGTAGGAGGTTCTAAAGTACCTGCAATATCAGTAGTACTATCTTCTCCCTCATAAGCATAGATGTCTGCAACATTCAAAATAGGTGACAAGCCAATGTGAGATGGTATATCAATTATATAGGCATTGTTGCCACATTTCTTTAGAATCTTGAAAGGGCCAAGCTTTTTTATCATAAGCTTTATGTATTTCTCTTTAGGCAGTCTCTCCTTCTTGAGGTGAATCATCACTAATTCTCCCACCTTGAATTGTAGATCTCTCCTCTTCTTGTCAGCGTGGGCTTTATATTTCTCATTGGTATGCTTCAATTTTGTCTACACCTAATCATGTATATTCTTCATTACCTCAGCAAATTCTTCAGCTAGTGCACTTCTTTTGTTCATTTCTTTTATATCCATGAGTTCCAATACTCCTCTAGGGTGAGTTCCATAGACAATTTGGAATGGAGTTAAACCAGTGCTCCGATTTACTGAATCATTGAATGAGAACTCTGCTTGTGCTATAATGGTATCCCAAGTGGCTCCATGTTCCTGTGTGAGGCATCTCAAAAGGTTTCCTAGGGATCTATTGATGACTTATGTCAGACCATTTGACTGTGGATGATATGCAGATGACAGAGAGACATTTGTTCCTAATTTTCTCCATAGTGTCCTCCAAAAGTGGCCTAAAAACTTAGGATCCCTATCTAATATTATTGATAGTGGTAATCCATGAAGTCTTACAACTTCTCTAAAAAACAATCCTGCTATGTGAGATGCATCATGAGTCGTCCTACAAGGAATAAAGTGTGCCATTTTGGAAAATCTGTCAACTACAACATAAATGCTATCAAATCTAGACTTGGCCTTTGGAAGACCTAGGAAAAAGTCCATACTTATTGAATCCCATGGTTTTGTAGGGATGGGTAAAGGAGTGTATAGTCTATCATTGGATGTGTGTCCTTTGGCTTGTTCAAAAACTAAACAACTCTCCATAAAATTCCTAACATTTGTCTGCAATTTTGGCCAGTGGTAGAATCTCCTAGCTAGCTCCAAAGTTTTGTCCACTCCAAAGTCACCATCTAGGATTCTATAGTGCTTCTCTTTGATAATGTTCTCCCTCATAGATCCCTTTAGGTAACATAAAGAAATCCCTTTGAAAAGAAGACCATCTTGCACAATAAACTCAGAGAAATCAGTATGGCATTTATCTTTCATCTCAATGCAAATTTGATAAGCTTCTTTAAAATCTTCATCTTTAACATACATATCCTTCATGGCATGGACCCCAAAACTCTCTAACTGGATGGATTGAGTGGTCAAATTTCTCCTACTGAGAGCATCAACAACTTTTTTCACAACCCCTTTTTTATGCTTGATGGAAAATGTATAAGACTACAAGAACTCCATCCACTTCACACGTCTGTGATTAAGTTTCTCATGCTTGTTTAGAAATCTAAGTGCATCGTTATCAGTAAAAACAACAAACTCCTTGGGCAATAAATAATGCCTCCATTTCCTAAGTGATTGAACCATTGCATACATTTCAAGATCATAAGTGGAGTATTTTTGTTTAGCTTCATTAAGTTTCTCACTGAAAAAGCAACGGGTCTTCCTTCTTGGCTCAAGACTCCTCCAATGGCTTTGTTTCTTGCATCACATTCAACTGTGAATACCTTGTGAAAGTCTGGTAGGACTAGGATAGGCTACTCTACAATCTTCTTCTTTAGCAACTCAAAGGACTCATTAGCTTCATTAGTCCATGAAAATATGTATTTTCTTCCACCTTTAATAGTGTTAATAATGGGAGCACATATGCCACTAAATTTTCTGATGAATTTCTTATAAAATCTATATAGGCCATGAAATTTTTTTACCTCTGATGGAGTAGTGGGAGGTGGCCAATTGAGGATGGCTTAAACTTTGGTAAGATCCATCTTGAGACTATTTTTGGAGATCACAAAACCCTGGAACACAAGTTCTTCTTGAAGAAATACACACTTATCTATATTTATTTTCAACTTCTCCTCATGGAGTTTCCTCATCACCATGTCCAAATGCTTGAGATGTTCTTCCCTTCTCATGCTAAAGATCAAAATGTCACCAAGGTATACAAAAACAAATTTGTTAAGAAAAGGTTTCAGTACTTCATTCATCAATCTCATAAAAGTGCTTGGTGCATTGGAAAGTCCAAAAGGCATCACAAGCCACTCATAGAGGCCTTATGTAGTCTTTAATGATGTCTTCCATTCATCTCCCTCTCTGATTCTTATTTGAAGATAGCCACTTTTGAGATCTATCTTGGAATAGTAACTTGCACCCCCCAAACAGTCCATCAAATCCGCTATTCTAGGCATAGGAAACCTATATTTGATGGTTATCCTATTGATTTCCATAGAATCCATACATAACCTCCATGTGCCTTCTTTCTTTGGTGCTAGGACTATTGGGATAGCACAAGGACTCACACTCTTCCTAATGAGACCTTTTGACAAAAATTATCCAATCTGTCTTGCTACCTCTTGATTCTGTTTAGGGGTCATCTTATATGTTGCCTTATTGGGAAGAGTGACCCCTGGTATGAAGTCTATACAGTGAATTATTTCTCTCAAGTGGAAAATTCTCTGGTGTGTTCTCAGCAATGATACCTCTATACTGGTCTAACAGTGCTTTCACTTCTTTGGGGCCTACATCCCTAGTGGGGATTTTTACTTTGGACTCCTTCAAAGGTGTCTTTTTGGGCCTCACCACTAGGGCATAACAAGGGGTATCCTTCTCCTTTATTACATTCATGAATTCCTTTTATCCTATGTGAAAGACAGTACTAGTAGTATGTTTTTCTTTCTTACAGTCAGGGAGTGGGTTCATTACATATTTAACACCATCCTTAGTTATAGTATAAACATTAGATTTTCCATCATGCCTATCATCTACATCATATTTCCAAGGCCTCCGTAATAACATATGGCATGCATCCATCTCTGTAACATCACATAAAACCCTGTCTATATACTCCCCTATTTTGAAATCTACCCAAACTTGTTCATTGATAATGGTTTTTTTTTATTTTGTCAACCAAGAAGCCTTATAAGGGAAAGGATGAGGAATTACATGCAACTTTATTTTAGTGACTAACTCCCTAGATGCAATATTATCTGTAGAGCCAGAATCAACTATAACCTTGCATACCTTATTGTTCACCTTGCAACTTGTTCTGAATAATGACTTCCTCTGAGGTGGTTCTATAGTGGTAGGTACTCTTAGGAGTGTCCTTTGCATCATTAAACATTATCCTTGCTCTGTATTTGCAAGTCTTGAAGTTGCATAGTGATAGGAGGATACACTTTGGTTATCATCCTCTTGGGTAAGTTGTACTCTTTTGTCCTCTCCTTATCTATTGGTGCCACTCTTTTTAGGACATCTAAAGGACTGGTTTCCAACTTGATTACATGTAAAACACTTCCCTGTGAAGACACTAGGCCCTCTTCCTCCAAACCTTCCTCTACTATTGGATCTCCTCCCTCTGAGACTATTTTTATTATTGTGCTCTCCTTCTGACTCATGGTGATTAAACTCCCCTTGACCTCTTTGGAATTGTCCTCTACCATTGAATCTACCTCTTCCCCTAAATTTATTCCCTCTTCCTCTATTATTTTTTTCTCCTCTTCTCTTCTGCCTTTCTTCAATTTTTAATGCCATTTGAAAACATTTCTGTACTGATTCAGGGTTAAACAAACTCATCTCATCTTGGATACTATATTTCAGCCCATTGATATAGCTTGCAAGTTTGTACTTCTCACTTTCAAGAAATCTTGCCTTTAAGGTCATCTTGTGAAATTCTTCAGTATACCCACTCACATCAAGGTCCTTATGCCTAAGATTTTGCAGCTTCTTGTGGAGGGTGATCTCATAGTCTTCAGGTACAAATTGCATCTTGACTTCAACCAACATATTCTTCCATGTTGAGATAGGATTCCTTCCATCCTCCACTCTTTCATTTTGTAGAAAGTTCCACCAACTCAAGGAAAGACCTCTCATTCTTGATTTTGCAACCTTAACCTTTTGATTCTCAGAGATGTTTTCATACTCAAAGTAGGTCTCCAAAGCTTCCACCCAATCCATGCATTCTTCAAGATCCATTTTCCCACAAAACATGGGCATATCTAATTTCTGATCCCTTCTTCCAACTCTTTCAAGAGCTTCAAGAAGTTTTAATTTTTCTATAGGCATGTTCTTTGTCTCATCTTGTTCCTCCTCTTCCTCTTCTTCTTCTCCTTCCTCCTTCTCCATTTGGAGGTCTTTCAATTTCTTTATCTCCTCTTCCATCCTCTTGTTCTTGGCTACTTTTTCCCTAACAATTTTTTCCAATTCCACTTTAGTGATTCTAGTGGGGACTTCTTCCTCTAGAGAAATTTCTATTCCCTCAGCCATTCTTCACTCCTTCCAAGATCTTGGTAGGCTCTGATACCACATGATGCAGAGAGCACTGCAAGAAGACCATAATGGGCCCTAGCTCTTTGATACCTCTTCAACCTTCAAAATTGACAAATCTCACTCCACCAAAGTCTTCTTAGGATGTCTCCTGACTTGTCCAAGGGGTCAATAGGCTCCCCCTATCCTCTCCTGGTTCTCCAAACCAATTTATAGAACAAAGTAATTTCTCCTTGAGGGACACTTTCCCTAAACCATATCACAAGGTGTAGAACTTCACCAGTGGATTCAAAATGCTACCCTAAGAGATTGAAGACTCTTAAAAAACCCTAGGGTTTAGGAATCCACCATTAAATTTGGTCTTGAAGACCCAAAGTTAGTCGAACCCTAAATGGTCTAGGATTTCTTATAGCCCTAACCAGTTGGTTTTTGGGACTTAATTTTTTGTGAAAATGGGATATAGAGGATCTGATTAGGTTTCTAGACACCCTTTATGGATTTTTTAAACCCCCCAAAGCATTAGCACCTCACTCCACTCCTGCACCCCCAAGCTCTCACAAAACACACAAACCTAATTAGCTAGTTAGGCTTGGTTTATTAGGAAAGTGATAGAAGGTGGGTTCATGAATTAAATTTAGAGCTTTGGATGGATTACCCAACCCCAAATTATTCTATAACCACTCTTTTTTTGATCCCACAACACTCATATAACTCTTGCATGTGATTGTACCAACAAACTAGGCTAATTACATAGGGATAATTAGCCTAGGGCTTGATCTTAAAAATAGGACTAAGAGTGAGAGTCTGAGATTCTGGATTCCTAAAGACCATGATCCTAAATATCATTTTCCAAGTGGCTGAAGAGATCCACTAGATAAATCTCTTGTTAGGATCACATATTTGAGACTGGTCCAGTAGAGCCTTGGTTTCTCAGATAACAACCAAGTAAAATCTATAACTTTTCACTAACTTAAAAAAAACACCTCAAATCAACTAGAAAGGTTAGTAGAATCAAGTCATTACAAAATTCTACAACTGGATCTTCAAAATGAATCTGTACCAGGCCATACCATGCAAAAATGACTCATAACACTCTTCTATTTCCTTGCTTGAACATCAAACTTCGTACACATAGTATTCTGACCTTCATGGAAGGAATCCTCTCACCTAATATAATCCTCCAAGAACTTCAGAAGCTTTAGAGAGTGGGTTAGGTCAGTTACAAAGGATTTGTTCATTCTCAAGCAACATTTTGCAAAATTTGCTCATACAACTTTGCAAAAAGACAACTTTTGGCGATCATGAAGGAAAGTTGTTATTTTTGGAGAATGTTAAGTTCACTGACCCCAAGGATGTGGGAGAGGGTCAAAATAAGACAAGAACCAACCTAAGGACTTAAAACATGACTTCTAATGAAACTTTAAAGACTTTAAACAAACATGGTCTAACTCTGGTTTTAGGAACCTAGGTTTATAACTTCACCTTAGGTCCTGCACCTTACATAAAAGACCCACACAACTACAAAACACAAGGGTGATCTCAAGGATGCACCTTATTACAAACATGAAAGAAATAAAACATAACTTTTAGGAGGTTCCCTACACCAATCTTCTTGCATTTTTGCTTTCTTGACACCTGCTTGTACGGACGTAAGATGGGATGGAGATACCTCAATTCTATGCTCTCTTGTGTATATGAAGTATGGTAGACCTAGTATGTGATAAATAGTGACCAAATGCCCCTAGTTAGGGTGTCTTTCATCATGTTCACCTTTGGGTTCTTGTTGTAGGTTTATTGCTTCTTCTTTGGTCAATTGATCCACCCCTGCAATTCCTAGGACACTGATCTATTTGGTTCAAAGGGGGCTCTGAATTGAGGTGGGATATACAATTCCCATTGGTAGTGAGGATTTTATATTTGTATATGTAATAGCCTTTCAAATGATAACCTTGTAATATATGATTCATCTTTAGTCTCATCAACAGAGTCCTTTGTTTGATTTCTTATAGGACTATTGCTCGAGGAAGGATTAAACTTTTTCTCATGGTATCCTAGTCCTCTTTTGTATGTTGGATTCCTGAATTCCATGTGTATGGTCTCTATTAACCCTTATCTTTTCCTAGGGGTCCTTCTCCTTTATACCTTTTTTGTTGTATGGTTTATACCCTTTACCATATTTTTGCGGGGAGATTTCAATGTGCTCAACTTCTTGGCCATGCTCTTCTCCTTTAAAGCCAGGCAAGAATGATCTTTTCTTCATTCTCTTCTAAGAGAGAAATACGAGCTTTAACCATACCATTTCCTTCATGTATTTATATTTTCTAAGTGCTTGAAGGCTTGAATGATAATGAGGGCATTCTGTAAGATCTAAGGGATGTAGGGAGATTAGCCACTTAGGCAAAAGGATATAACTGATATTCCCCCATTCTTTTGCTTTTGATATTCAATTTCACCTCAAATCCCTTCATGAGTATTATCCAAGAAATTTCAGATCCTTGCTCGTTAGATGCTTCCTTATTATGTGGAACCATATTGTCTTCTTGTTTCAAAGTGTTACAAGAGTATGTGCTATCAACCGGAATGGAGACCTCCACTTCGTTGTGCATCAATTCAACACATTGATGATATGTCAAGGGGACCACTTACATTTCACAAATCTAAGGTCTCCCTAATAGAATGTTGTATGCCAAAGGTAAATACAACACTTGGAAAATTACATCTCTCTCAATTGGTCTAACTCTGATAGGTAACACGACCAATCCTTTTGATGATCTTTCTTCCTCATCATAAGATTTTATGGTGATCTTTCTTCTGGGATCTATAGTGTGTTTTGAAAAAACTAATGTTCTCACGAGCTTCAGAGTGCAAATATTAAAACTGGCACCTCCATCTATCAAGATGTGTTTGACTCTATGTGTGTGGATCAAGACCTCTATATGTAGGGTTTGATTATGCAGATGATTTAGATATTTATCATCCTTTTCTGAAAAAGATAGGAAGAGAGGCAAGGTCAGAGGGCCTACCATAGTTTGGAACTAATCAACACCGAGGTCCTTTGGTATAGTTGTTTCTAAAAGAGTTTCTTCAAGAATCTCCTTATGTGATGGTGAGATTTTGGTTAATTCCAAGATGGAAATTTAGGCTGGATTTCTTTGTAACTGATCAACCAAATTGTAGCTCATAGCTGGAATTGAGGTGATCGTTTGCTTTGATGTTGAGGATTTTGATATTGTAGGATGTTTTGATGATGAAGACACTCCCTTACGAGTAACCCTAGCTTGATTCCTTGTAAGAGTGTTGACAGATTTAGAATCTTTTTTTTCTTTGATGATGATCACATTAACTAATTGATTAGATAGTTCAAGCATGTGGATCACATTGTCATCATTAGGGTAGGTGTAATTTACCTTAGCTCCTTAGTTATTTGAGGATTCCCCTTGTTCATATGAGGGTAGTGGTTGTTTAAAATCTTTGTTATTGATATTTTATTGATGTCCATCAATTGTGATGGTTTCGTTATCAATTAGGTCTTGGATGGCATGCTTCAACTTCATAAATTTGGTAGTTAAGTGTCCTTTGTTCTTATGATATTCGCAGAAGTGATTGTCATTCTACCACTTGGGTTTGAATTTTGATTCCCAAGGCTTTGAGTCTGGTATTGTGATGATTTTGTGAGCCACCATAGTTTTTAATTTGGTTTTGAGAGGTTCTCCAAGAGGAGTAAAATTCCGTTTGGGTTTTGGTATCTATGGTGCTTTGTCTTTCTACACGTCTAGATTTCTCTTGAATTATGTTGGAATATTTACGTTGTTCTTAGGAGCTTGGATTCTACTAGATGTAACCACCTGGAATTGGTCTGCTCTGACCATAAACCCTATTTTCCCTAAGTGTGATCATACCCCTAATTATGTTCAAATGACCCTGTTACTGCTTGGTATAATTCTTTTGAAATCAATTTAATCTCCTAAAGTGATCAAATCACTAAATTAATTACTTTTAGCCAAAATAAAAATCAATCAAATACATGGCTAAAATGATTAATTTGCAAGGAATTAAATAAAGTCCTAAATCAATTGCTCGCTTGCAAAATCCATTCCCCTAGCCTAATTAATTTAATTAAATTGGCTATAGTCCTGTTAATTATTAAAAAACAATTAAAATCTTAAATAATTAATATTCCTATTTTTGAATGAATTAAATAAGTTTTATTCATTTCATTAATATTCCTCTAAACCCCAACCTAACCCACTTCAACCACTTTGACTCTATGTTTGAACCTATCCCAACCCATTCACCCTTGCTAAATCTAATTCTAATCCTAATTCTATCCTAACCCACCTCCTAATGTTGTCACATTCCATTAGGAATGATTAAGGACTCAACCCACTTGAGAAAGTCAAAGAATCTCAAGATTCCTTTCCTGAAGTCCACCTTCTCAAGCTTCACTTGTAACCCTACACATGCCTCTTAATTGCTCACATTTAATGTAGAATTTAATGCATTTGCCTCCACCATGTCTCATTAATTCCCAAGGCATTAATGCCTCTTACACTTCATTAATGAGTTTTTCAACTCCATTAATGCACCTTGTCCCCCCTCTCTCTCCTCATTCTTCTATAAATAGAAGGGGTTTTTGAGCACAAATAAGCCTGAGTTTTAGATTGAAAATACATTGTTATGTTGTTAAGACTTAGATAACTTCATTTTTACTTCATAGTTTCATTATCATGCATGGTTATAATGTTCATTTTTAGAGATAATATGCATGCTTAACGGTTAAATAGTTTGTTTTAACTCAAATCTTTCATGCTAAGTCGTATATGTAATTGATAGTAGCATAATCTGAGGGCTATTATGTTGCTTATCATACTCTTCTTAGTTAGAAAGAAATAGGTCTGTTAGGGATTTTTCTTGTATGAATCATAGTGCTTGAAATAATTACTTGAACACCATGCCTTCTAATACTGATTCAGAGACAAGAAAAGCCTAATTGCTAAGGACTGGATAAGGTCCTTCTTCATTTTTGAGCTCCACATATACTCAAGCAGGTTTTACCTTTTATGATT
>MU224983.1:3643190-3669790 GCA_018584345.1 Thuja plicata | reverse complement strand
ACTCAACAGGGTGTAAGATACTCAGAAGCAAAGTAGGCTCCGGACAGTAAAATGGCAATTTAGCAAAATGCAGAATTAGGTGACCCCCTCAAAATGACTACTCCCTAAACATGTCAGAACTAAAAATCAAGAGTTGGGACCCACTGCACATATCAAATGGAAGGCATTAAATCCTCTCCCAAATTTGTATCTCATGAAAATCATTTGGGCACCTTTTTCAATCACTCCAGCTGAGCCTTCTTACACAATTTTTCAAAGGTACTGAGTTTACTCAACTGAAAAACTTCACATGGTCACTCCAAATTTGTTCCAAATTTAGGAGTACCAACAAGGTCAATTTTAGTGTTTTATATGCTCTTCTAACCATGTTTTCTACTAATGCAATGACCTATTGAAGTGTTGTGTCACAGGTAACATGTGCAATATTTCACACATATTTATGGCGCCCACCATGGGGCTCGATTTTGAATTTGGCCTCATTTTAAATTCATTTTTCACTAATCTATCCTCCCAATTTTTAGGTCCAGAGTCGCATCTAGTCATTCTAGCTCGCATATGGGATATGCCCTCGCACCGCAAAAAACAAGGCTCGCATCCAGGATTTCCCAGATCATTTTCAGTTTAAGATCGCATCTAGGGAACATTTAGTCACATCTGGTAACAAGGACTCGCATCCGGTATATGGAATCACATCCTGTGTTTTTAGGATCGTATCGGGTTAAAATTCTTGTGTACTTCATTGCCTAACCTCTAACAGTTTGATCACTTTGGTTTTTGTCTTTTAAAGCAGCCTAACTAGTGTTTATAGGTTTCTATCAAAGGTTTTTATTAGGAGTTGAACAAAGAATACTAACATGATTTTTCAGGTTTCCCAACCCCCTTCTTGACCTCTATTTACATGTTTTTCACACTAAGAACATTTTCTAATCTTCTACTAAACTGACTAGAGGACTATGCTCTTTTCCTTTTAAGGAATATCAGAAACTCACACATTAGTTTATGAGTTGAAAGGGATTTGGAGATAACTGAACCAAGCAACCAAAACTAAATTTATTTTGGATCAGTAATTGAACAACTCAAAGCACTAAATTTGAGGGCTAAATGAAAAATCTCATTGTCTAATTTTGGGGATTAGAAATTGAACAAGCTACTCATCTAAAATTGTAGATAATTGAACAACTTGAATCAAACACAACATTGCTTGAGGGAATGAACTGTTTGCTTGAAACTATTTTGGGAGAAAACAACATGGATTAGGAGAGTATGCTCTTCTTTTTTGGAGGAATCATAAATCTGGATGTCCTACGCTCGCCAATCCTTTGTACACTTATTTAATAGTAGAGGGACTACCGGTTGAAGAAAAAATCTCTCAGGAACAACCCAAGTGAGGATAGGTTTTACGCCAATCCTTCCAACTCACTATAAATAGTTCCTTCCTCGTAAGCTAAAGCCTCGGAAGATGAAATCAGTTTTGTTCCTAGAATTTTGACATCATTCCTTGAACATGCTTGGGTGTGTGTAGAATGGAGCCGCTTGAATCTTGCTTGTGAGACTACACATATTTAAGTACTCATAGGCTATACGCCTCAATTTTGCCTTGTGCAATTCTATGGGGGACGGTTTCAAACGGATTGCCCAATCATAAACAACACTTAAACTGAAAGAATTCCTAATTCACCCCTGAAAGGGTGATAATCCTTGTGCAAGGTGAAAAGTAATTTCCCCAAGACACTCGTCATATCATGCCCTCACTTGCGTTTGGATTCGGCTAATCCAGCATCGTGACTGGAGCCATTGTGTGCTTAGTGATGGTTGTATTTTGATTAGCATTTGAGTGTGTACCTAAGTCAACAAGTAGGGATTTTCATCATCCACCTAGAAATAGGGCATAAAGATGTGTTTGTTCACCCCTTTAACAATGCAACAATGCTTGACGTAACTGAAAGATCACTAAAAAGATAAAATTTCCAAAACAAGCAATAAATTTCAATCCTAGGTCTACACGTGTTTTTCACCCACTGACAAGTCTCAGAATGCAATCTGCAATCAGATGAACTTCACACAATTCCAAAATGAATTTTTCAAAACTGACCAAATCTGACAGAGACATAAGAAAATTGCATCCTGGATTTCCTGGATCATTTTTGGTATCCTGGCTCACATCTAGTATCATGGCTCACATATGGTCAACACATCATCGCATTTAGGGTTCCATCTCACATCTAGGGTCATCAGTAGCTCACATCCTGTATTTTCTAGCTTGCATTTGGGAGATCGCATCTAGGATAGTGGGCATTTGTAGAATAGTTTCTCAGGAAAACCCAGTTGATTTGGATACCCTTTTGGCTCTTTATTTTGTCCTTGTTCTCTTTTTTGGTCTCCCTATTGCTGTGTCAAAACACATTTTCAAATGTCTACCTTGCATGTCCGGTCATTTTTTCGTTATCTATCTCAATACATGTAGTATATCCGCTTCTTACAACAATTTGGTTCCCAGCTCACTGTCAGGGCATTCTAACCCTCTGACACTAGAATTATTTACTTCCACCAAAACACAAATGATACTTCCACCTAGACACACTCACTTGAACGAGTCGAGATACTGCCTAACACTCTCGGGAAACTTTGACGAAGTTGAGATACAGATACATGGTTAACACAAGATGCAACAAGTACATGTCTAAAGGATTGAAAGTACCTCCTAAATCACCATGCTTTCAAGGAGAAACATCTCACAGTTCCCTGCTCGATCTAGACTCTCCATAAATTGAGAGTTCCACTCATGGATGGAGTGAGGCTTTTGATGAATATGAAAATAGAAAAAACCAAGAACATGAATATATTGATGAAGAAGAAGAACCCACATTTGAACATCCTCCATTTGGATCTGACAGTGAGGAAGACATCCCTAAAGAAGAGTACGATAAACTCAAATAGAGAAAGAAGTTCCACAAGATACTAGAAAGGATGATTGACAAGGATAAAGAGAAATACTTCCTCCATTTAGCATCCACTAGTGTAAAATTACCCAAGGATTATGATGTGGAACAACTAAAGGAAAAGGAGGTACCAACTCCTATTTCTATTCTCGCCAAAAAACTTACCTTAAAGCAAACAGAGCTTTCAACTCTCAAGCAAGAAAAGGCTAAACCCACAATAAAGTACTCTATGGACTCCATTTGTCCATTTCCTTTCGACAAGAGTATCACTATGGTTCCATTCCCTCCCAAATTAGCATGGCCAAAATATGACAAGTACATGGGAGAGACTGATCCACATGACCATGTTAGAGAATTTTGTGCTCTTAGCATAGAGTACATGCATGAACCCACTTACCTCATGTGACTATTTCCTAGATGTCTAGGAGGCAACACCATGGAATGGTTCTCAAAACTTACACCCAAGGTCAAAACTTTTGAGGAGTTAATACAACAGTTTATCCAACATTACTCCTATAATATCTAGCATGACATAACTATGATGGATCTATGCAACACTAAATAGAAGACTGGTGAATACTTTACCCACTTTCTACAAAGATGGAGGAAAATCTTTGCACGGTATTCAAGAGTCATTCCCGAATCTGAGAAGATGGAAATCTTTGTCAGTAACTTGATACCAGAATTGAACTATGCATTGCAAATGCAAGATTCCCCTAGCTTCGAATGGATGTTCAAGAATGCCCTCTATATCGAAGAAGTTATGGTCAAAAAGGGGGAGATCACTCTTCAAATTGAAAACAAACCTAACAACTCCAACTCCAAACCTAAATGGTGGAAGGAAAACAAAAATGTTGTCAATGATGGTGTAGTAGATGCATCTATTGTTGGTCCTAAACCTGAGGTATTCAATCTAACCAACAATATGCAAGAAAGCAAAGATGCCAAAGTAACAACCCCCATACCCAAAGAAAACAATGATAATAACAAGGGACGGCCATAGACTTCAAAACCTCAAAGAACATTCACTCCTTTGGGAGAGCCTCTTGAGACTATTTTGAAGACACTATTAGACAACAAAGTTCTCACAATCCCAGATTCCAAACCATGGGAACCAGCAATCAAACCAAGGTGGTGGGATAATAATTCCTACTGTGTCTTTCACAAGAACAAGGGACATGAGACTAACAATTTCCTTAATCTTAAACATGTTATTCAAGACCTCATTGAAGGAGGAAAGATCAAAGTGGAAGGACACACTACCAATGGAGATCATACCACCTTCAACAAACCATTCCCTAACTATGACAAAGGGGAAACATCTAAAGGGAAAGGTAATGAAGTAAACTAAACCTACTCTAATAATGATAACATGATCAATATGCTAGACATTAAAACTAAATCAATTAATGTGGTCAAAATCAGAGGTGTTTCTTTCCAATCAAATGCAGTGACTCGGAGCCAAGCATAGGTCACGATCAAAGGACCCAATTCTTCCCCAAAACTAGCATCAACGTCCAAGGTTCCTATCATTACTATCCCCAAACTAGTAGCAAAACACATGGTTACTATTCTTGCAGCAAAGTATGACTTGGTGGACCAATTGCAATGAACCTCTACCAAAATTTCCATTTTTGAGCTACTTAAAATATCCACAGTACATAGGGAAATCCTGGAACAAGCCCTACACGCCACAAATGTACCAAAGGACCTTGATATAGAAAAATTCCAAGTGATGGTCAATCACATCTCATCGCCACATTATCTCTCCTTTTCTGAAGAAGGTGATAAATCATTGACACATCCACATAATCAACCCCTCCATATTGAAGTCCTTATTCATAAATCCCATGTTAGACGCATATTGATAGATGGAGGCGTAGGATTGAATATTTGTACACTTAATCGAATCAGGAAACTGGGTCTCTCAGAATAGACCATTGACTCTAGAAGCAAAATAACTATCAAAGCTTATGATGAGGAAGAAAGATCCTCTAAGCGTCTTATTGTTCTACCCATCAGAGTCAGACCAATTGAAAGGAATTTTGTATGTCAAGTTCTAGATCTACTCTGGCCTACAATATCCTGTTGGGGCGACCATGGATTCACAAAATGCAAGTTGTGCCATCTACTTAACACTAGTGTATCAAGTTCCCACATAATGGGGTGGAAGTTACAATTCCCGCGGATGCTAATTATATTTGCAACAATATCAAAGCAAGTAGTATGATTCCACATAACAAGGAAGCTATGGATGATATTGCTCCTGAGACTACCAAGGACATGGTTATGAAGATTTTTGGAAAAACCTTAAAAATTGAAGAAATGGGTATGGGAGAATATAAGCTGGACATGACTCCATCAGTGACAGAACTTTCGATGTCACCAAGATCCTATGGAAAACCTTCCTTGAAATTCACACCTACTGTATGCAAGGAGCTGGAAATCCACAAAGCAACTGGCATGGTAAATGCATCCACATCTTCTTTAGATAACATAGAAGAACAAGCAGTCTTGGACTGGCTTTACAAAGGAGAACCGATGGAAACTGAGGTCAAACATGTAGAGATATCCCCAGAATAGTATGGAAAAGGATATGATCTCCTCAAGAAAATGGGATACAAAGGAAAAGGACCTCTCTGCAACACAGGAAGAGGACTTATTGAACCTGTACACTTGGAGTTCAGGAATACTAGGGACAAAATAGGACTAGGTTTTAATACTGAATCTAACATACCTGCTTCAAAATATAGTCCAATCTCTGACAAAGGGAGTGATGAAACAGAGGAGATAGAACTAGAACCATGGTCCTATGAATGATTATTACATGTTGGCATAGAGAATCCCAACTATTAAAAAGAGTGCTATATACCCAGCTTTGAAGTACCACAAGATCTTCGCACCCCTTTGATAGCACAACCTCCTATTCAAGAAGTAGGATACACAACAGCAGATAATCTAGAGATACCATTGATAGAAATGACTATAGAGAGAACACCCTGAAAGCCAGATTCACATCCTAATTGGGGGAAATTAGTCACAATAACACATGTCCGATTTACCATACTTTGATCCACATATACCTAACTGAGTACACTAGATAACTATTGCTAAATACTTAAACAGATCTGATGATGAAATCACTAACTCTCATGATTATGAATGTGATGAGCTATCTGTCACCAAATAATACATTGAAATAGATACAATTCACATGTTTTCATCTCCCTCAACACCTCGTGAACATTCTAGCACTACTCCCAACAACGCTGATATTCCTGAAGCTGAGGAGGAATTCCTTCTTCCAATCATTGATGGAGAGACTGGTGTTTTCCTAAGCCTAGAGGAATTTCAAAGGCAACAAGTAAGAAGCCTCTTTTTATGAAGAGATGATGATGAAAGTTCTACTGATGAGTCACTAGAACTTGGTCCGCATATAACTAACAACGACCCTTTTAATGATGATCTCACTCTTATTGATCTAAACATCAAAGAACTTAACTTAATGGGACATGTCATGTTAGTTAATAGCCATGATGCTAACGTGATGCTTTCCTTCCCAGAGTTTGACTCCTTATCTTTGATAAATCCAGACCTAATTGATTGGACTAATACAAATCCTACTCCTATCCTCAACTTTCCCAATGACTACACCTTGGGTTGCTATCTAAATGCTTGTGAACCCTACCCTTCTTTCACCAATGCAAGGATCATGAACATGTCATAGGAGGATATCAAGTTTCTTAGTCAAAAATTGAAGAATAAAAATAAAAAGGGAACTAACGGTGAAAACCATGTTGTGGTAGTGTCAGATCCTAAAATAGTAAAAAAAAAAGACATTTCTGATGGTGAAAACCTCTAAGAGGCACCAAAGGATGAGATTCTTGATATCCTCCTTGAGTACTTTCAAGAAAGGTCTTTAGTTCTAATAGAACCAACACAGCCAGTTAATTTGGGCACAGCTGAAAATCCTCAAATAGTTCACCTAGCACAATCTTTGTCAAAAGGGGAGAAGACACAGTTCACCAAATTCCTGAAAGAAAAGAAGATCAACTTTGCATGGTCTTATACAGATATGCCTCGGCTGGATCTTGAGTTAATAATGCATCACTTGTCTATAGCTCCCGGGATAAAACCCGTGAAATAGAAACTTAGAAAGATGCATCCTTGTGTTGCATTGCTAGTAAAGGTGGAGCTAGAGAAATTGTTGAAAGATGGATTCATCAAAGTCATTGCCTATGCAGGATGGATCTCCAATGTGGTCCCAATATCTAAATCTGATAAATCCATCAGGATATGTACAGACTTCAGAGACTTAAACAATGCATTTCCTAAGGATGACTTCCCCCTACCTAACATCGATATGATCATAGACCTCACAGCAGGCTACCAAATATATTCACTAATGGATGGTTTCTCGAGCTATAATCAGATAAAAATTTCCCCTGAGGATCAAGAGAAAACTAGATTTACATGTGCATGGGGAACCTTTTGCTGGAATTTCATGTCATTTGGGTTAAAGAATGTTGGTGCTACATATCAAAGAGCAATGACTACTATATTCCATGATATGATGCGTAAAAACATGGAGGACTACATGGATGACACCTTAGCCAAATCCAAAGAAAGAGGTACTCATATTAATGAATTAAGAAAGATATTGGATTGAATGGAGCAATTTCAACTTAGGCTCAAACCAAAGAAATGCGCCTTTGGGGTCCAATCAGGAAAGCTCTTAGGGTTTATAGTTTCAGTGAAGGGAATTGAGGTAGATCCTGCAAAGGTCAAAGCTATTCTAGAGATGACTCCTCCATGCAACATCAGTCAAATGACGATGCTACAAGGGAGACTTCAATCAATCAGGAGGTTCATGTTACAACTTGTTGACAGAGCGCAACCCTTTACCAAATTTCTACATAAAGGGGTCACCTTCAAATGGGATGAACACTGTGAAGCCAACTTTAGAGAATTAAAAAGGTACCTGGCTACTCCTCCTATTCTTATGGTGCCTATTCATGGCAAGCCATTACTCCTATATAGTTTAGCTACAGCTACATCACTAGGAGTGTTTCTTGCACAAGAGGATGAAACTACAAAAGAAAGAGCTATCTACTACATCATTAGAGAACTAGTCTCCTATGAGCTCAATTACAACATTATTGAGAAAGCATTCTTAGCAGTCGTCTTCACATCACAAAAATTGAGACACTACATGCTCTCACATACAGTAAGTCTCATTGCTAAGATTGATCCTCTAAAGTACCTTTTGAGAAAAATAGCATTAACAAGACATCTGGCAAAATGGGTCCTCATTCTAAGTGAATTTGACATTGAATATGTAGACAGGAGGGCTATCAAAGGACAAGTCCTCACAGATCAACTCGCTGATTCACCACTTCAAGATGATGAACCTTTAAGGATTGAATTCCCTAATGAGACCACTATGTACCTAACTGAGTACCCATGGAAGATGTACTTTGATGGTTCTTACATGTAGCAAGGCTCTGGCATCAGATTTCTGTTCATAACTCCTCAACGCTACAAGATACCCAAGTCTTACAAGTTGATGTTTCCATGCACGAACAACATTTATGAATATGAAGCATTGGTAAATGGTCTTAAGCTCGCCATGGAGTAGAATATTGTAGAGTTACATGTATATGGTGACTCCCAGCTCATTATCAATCAAGTCAATGGAGATTACCAGACAAAAGATGAAAATTTGACACCCTACAAACAACTGGTTGATGACCTAAAGAAGTAATTTGTCTTCATCACATTCCAGCAGATACCCAGAATAGAGAACAAAGTTGCAGATGCTATGGCTACATTGGCATCCATGTTACAACTGGAGGAACATCAATTTTGCTATGACTTCTTGGTGGAAGAACTATCCTATCATGCCTCTGATACCCCTGAATACCAGGTAATCTATGCTTTGAACACCCCAGACCAATCTCAGTATGCTAATATTATTTCTTACCTCACTAACCAAACTATTCCCAACAATCTATCCAGAAATGAGAAAAGAGCCCTAATTAGGATAGCATCGCATTATGTCCTGATAACTAATAAATTATATCGACAAGGTCTTTACAGTATGTTTCTTAGATGTTTAGAACTTGAAGATTCAAATCGTGTATTAAAAGAAGTCCATGATGGTGTATGTGGATCACATTCAAATTGCTTTTCACTAGCAAAGAAACTGCTCAGAGTAGGCTATTACTGGCCTACCATGGAAAAATATGTTATTCAGTTTTCCAAAATATGTCATAAATTCCAGACATGTGGAAAGCTCATCCATGCTCCTGTTAGAGAACTTATACCTTTTATTACACATTGGCCATTTCATCAATGGGCCTTTGACTTGGTTGGACAAATATATCCCAATTCTTCAAATGGACACAAGTTCATCATTATGACCACTAAGTATTTCATGAAGTGGGTCGAGGTCATGCCGCTAATCCAAGTCATTGGCAAACAAGTGGCTATGTTCATTCTGAACTACATTATATGTAGATATGGGATACCCTCTTCAATTGTAACAAACAATGGGGGCCAATTTAAAAATTGAGACATTGATGACCTTTGTGAATAGTTCCACATCACTCAACACTGCTCCTCAATCTATTACCCTCAAGGTAATGGACAAGATGAGGCATCTAATAAGAATATTCTCAAAATCCTACACCAAACTATAAGTCTGGTAGAGACTGGCATTTATAATTGAATCTAGCACTATGGGCCTACAGAACAAGCATCCAAACACCAACTGGAGCCACACCATTTGCTCTAGTCTATGGCACTGAGGTAGTACTACCTATTGAGGTTGAAGTCCCATCTTTGTGGATGTCTTTACAAGGTCTTGTTACTGATGAGAAATACTGCATCGATAGGGTGAATTCTTTAGACCTACTTGATGAGTGTAGACAATAGGCGTTCAAACATCTAAAGATGTACCAAGCACGCATGTCCAAGGGGTATAATAAAAAGGTTAAATAGTCCTTATAAAATACCAAAAACATTAAAAAAATTGATCCTGAAGAAATCTCAAAATAATGGAAAAAGTCCTGAAGAAAGGTATCCTTGGTGAAAACCTGGCAAACAGGCGCCATGATACTACAAAAACATTCAAAAAAGAAAAAATAGCAAAAAAAAAATTTGAAGAAGAGAAAAGTGCCTTGATGACAACCTGGTAAAACAGGCATCCTAGTAGAAAAAAAAGAATAAAAGATTTTTCCAAGTGGTGAAAATCTAGCAATCAAGCGTCACTTGTATTCTATGCTCCATCTATCAAAACATTGCTAATATTAAGCCTTCCCAATTACACCTGTGCTAAGAGTTGACTTTGTTTCCTCATGAAAATCTTATCCTCGCTTGGGATTTGTCTACATTTTTGTCTTAGGACCAAGTCATCTTTCACTGGGGACATCTTTTCAAGCATGATAGGAAGCGTCTTCTAGGTCATCATAGGACAGTTTGTCTCATGACACAATGATACTCAATACTTGCACCAAACTATCACTTTCACGAAGCAAGGATGAAACAAACATTGCACTAACATGAATGATGTTCCTAAGATCTACATTGGCTTGCAAATAGGAAGAAGGTTATACACAAACATGAAAGAAATATTTCTTGAATTCAAAAATTTTGTTTATTGAATCTCTACTGCGCTTGAAAAATGAATCAATAGTATTTCTCAATACTACCTAAACACAGTTTGATCTTTTTTTGACTATGAATCTTTTATGAACCCATGATGTTTTCACTGGGGGCATCTAAGTAGTTATGAATTTTATTTGATTGATTCACAATTGATAGTTGTTATGTCTTCTGAGTTACTCCATGACATTTGCACAAAGAAAAAGAGTCGCAAGGACAGGGGGCATAACATTTTCTTGGTTTTCTGCATATGATGATTGTTCCAAATGATCCTATAATTTCACCTAACTGGGATGTTTATGGTAAGAGATGCCACTCTGTGTGGATAGCTGCATATATCTCAATCTTTGTTATGTGTAAACTATGGTGAGTTTGAAACAATTTCCTTGTTTTTTTTCTAACTCAGATTCTTGCTAAGGTATGCAAAGCATAATGTACCCAAGGATATGAATTTTCAAGGTCATTGTGGGTCCAATATCTTTCCTTGCACAGAATCTGATATAATAAAAGGAAGGTGACTATTTAGTTATCATGGCTTCTATGCCTTGATGCCTAAGTCTATTTCTGACATTTAAATAAAAAGTGCCCAATGATGATAAAAATGCTACAATATCTACAATTCAGTGACAAGTCCTAAGAGTCTACATATAGCTACATTTAGGGATTGCATGATGCATTTGTGAAAAAAGTAACAGCATAAGGACTTTGAGCTCAAAATAATTTTTATTCTTGATTCATTCAAAATCCAAGTTCATTACATAATCCATAATCCATGATTCCTAAAATCTTTGATCTATCAGGAATGAAATCGAACTCACTTTTTAAAACGTGTTTAACTTGGTACAAGTATGTTTTCTCAAAAACACACCTGCATTCCTTCACTTCTTCTAATCCATTCTTTCTCATTCTACCCATTCCATGCAAGTGATACGATCCTTCAAAAGAGGGATTTTATTTATTTCCTTTGATTTTGTTCCCGAGGGGGCATGATCACACTATCATCAATCAAATTCTTGCTCGAAATAGCATTAAAAATGACTTCGTTATCAAACAAACTAGGGGCATGACAATTCCCTTGACTAAGTTGAAACTGTTGGATTGAAAGCTTTGGTTCTCATAAGCTGGATATCTTGTGTTCCCTCATTTTAAAAAGATTCTTACTAAGCTCCTAGCATCTTCTTATTGACTTTTGGATGAAAACCAAGTTCAGAATCAGTATTATCAATTTTTGGATGACAACCAAGTTTAGAATTGGTGTCTTTAAGATCTTTTATTGAATTCAAAATCAAAAACTTTCTTTGAATCAATGCGCTACTCGCACATCAATTCAAAGAGGGGCAAATGTAACCACCTAGATTTGGTCTACTCAAACCATAGACCCTATTTTCCCTAAGTGTGATCATACCCCCAATTATGTTCAAATGACCCTGTTACTTCTTGGCATAATTCTTTTGAAATCAATTTAATCTCCTAAAGTGATCAAATCACTAAATTAATTACTTTTAGCCAAAATAAAAATCAATCAAATACATGGCTAAAATGATTAATTCGCAAGGAATTAAATAAAGTCCTAAATCAATTGCTCACTTGCAAAATCCATTCCCGTAGCCTAATTAATTAAATAAGTTTTATTCATTTCATTAATATTCCTCTAAACCCCAACCTAACCCACTTCAACCACTTTGACTCTGGGTTTGAACCTATCCCAACCCATTCACCCTTGCTAAATCTAATTCTAATCATAATTCTATCCTAACCCACCTCCTAATGTTGTCACATTCCATTAAGGAATGATTAAGGACTCAGCCCACTTGAGAAAGTCAAAGAATCTCAAGATTCCTTTCCTCAAGTCCACCTTCTCAAGCTTGACTTGTAACCCTACACATGCCTCTTAATTTCTCACATTTAATGTAGCATTTCATGCATTTGCCTCCACCATGCCTCATTAATTCCCAAGGCATTAATGCCTCTTACACTTCATTAATGAGTTTTTCAACTCCATTAATGCACCTTGTCCCCCCTCTCTCTCCTCATTCTTCTATAAATAGAAGGGGTTTTTTAGCACAAATAAGCTTGAGTTTTAGATTGAAAATACATTGTTATGCTGTTAAGATTTAGATAGCTTCATTTTTACTTCATAGTTTCATTATCATGCACGGTTATAATGTTCATTTTTAGAGATAATATGCATGCTTAATGGTTAAATAGTTTGTTTTAACTCAAATATTTTATGATAAATCGTATATGTCATGAATAGCAGTATAATTTGAGGTTTGTTATGTTTCTTATCATACTCTTCTTAGTTAGAAAGTAATAGGTTGATTTTAGTGTTTTATATGCTCTTCTAACCATGTTTTCCACTAACGTAATGACCTATTGAAGTGTTGTGTCATAGGTAACAAGTGCAATATTTCACACACACACTAGATAGGTTGAATATTTGTTCCTTGGGTTTGAAATTAGAAGAGTGGACCACTCTGTCATTGACTACATTTTTTTATGTTCCAGTACTTGCCTTTGTCTTTACCATTATTATTGTTAGAATTTTTGGAGGGTTTGGTGTCCTTATGTAAGGTGAGTTCACCTTTCTTCATGAGAACCTCTTCGATTCGAATAGAACTTTCCACTAACTCACTAAAGGCAGTATGCTTTTGATTTGAATTGGATAGTTCATTTTCGGCACCAAATTGTAATTTCTGGGATTTTTTGGGGGTATCTTGTGAATCTTTTTCTCCATCTTTGGAGGAATTTTATAAAAGGTTAACCATTATGTTTTTTGGAATTACATAGATTTATCATGGTGACTGAATGCAAGATGATGTAATAATAATGTTGGATGAAATTTTGTACAAGCTCATCAAATGTTTGAATACCATGCGAGAATTTTGTGAACCATTGTAAGGCTTGGCCGCTAAGGCTCCGTGGGAACAAACACATTAGATATGTCTTTTCATGCATGAACTCCATTCTAAGAGAACAAAATTCCCCCACGTGATCTTAAGGGTCACCCTTCCCATTGTACTTATCAGATTTCAAGATTTCAACCTTAGGAGGAAATAGAGGCATGTGTAATATTTTAGCAAACGGGAATGGACATATAGACTCCAAAAAGTATTTTTTTAAATATTTTTCTTTTTCTTTCTTCAATTCCATAATCTAACACCTCATATCTTGTAATTGTTGATTGATAATGGTGATGGGAGACTCTTCCTCTTGCTATATAAGTCCTTCAATATTAAACTCGTGAGGTGGTTTAACACCTATAGATGTTGAGTGCACGAAGTATTTATTCTTGTTCATTTGCATAAGGATTTGTATCAACTTTTGAAAGTGTTTATCTTGTTGACATCTTTGGATCTCCTCTTCAGTAGGATCCTCAACTGAGGAGGAAACACTAGTGTGGTGACTCTATCATTCTTGGCTATATCCCCAGTCATAGGTTGACATCATCGATGTGTTTTGACGTGTAGTATGAGTCGATTGATGTTGAGAGCTTGACGTTTGAAACAAGGGTATTGATTGATAGATAGTTGGTGTGTCTTGGTTTGGAATACTTTGAGTAGATGTTGGTTTCTGACAAGACGAGGGTCCCGATGTAGAATCATTGATAGCTTTTCCCTTTGAATCGAGATCATTTTTTTGTTGTTGGCTTCTAGTTTGTACAATGAAATAAAATTGTGGTTAAGACTTTAGAATGGCTAGACTGATGGTTCAATGTCAAAGATTTCCAAATGACCAATTTTCTGAGAGATTGGTAAGAGATATGTTGGTGAAAGATTGTTGAGCTTGGTACAAGGTATTGTGTTTTGAGACCTAAATGTATGTTGGACTGATACTTGTGACTGAGCTTTTTGGGGTTGACTGTTGATGAGATAGCGTATGGAAAGTAAGATCATTCAAGAAACTAGGATAAAAGATGGTGATGAGTCAAGCCACCTGATCAAGAACTGACAATTGTTGTGAGAAGGTATTGTGATTAATTTAGGCCACGTAGACAGGTAGTACAGTGAATACAAGGACAATTTTGATAGGTGAAAATGACAGTGTGTGACAGGACAGTTTTCCACTTGTTTTGAGTGAATTTGGACTAATTTATGCAATCTTAAGGTGAAGATGTCAATGTCTAAAGGTTTTTATGTTGTTTTAGTGTCAATTTGGGGTGATTCAAACACATAAAACACAAAGGAGTGAAAATCAAACACTTCTTATCTCTAGAGTCAATTTGTCTTAGTAAGAAAATTCATGCTCATTGACTTGGGTACACACCTAATAGCTAATCAGAATATGATCATCACCAAGTACGCAATGGCTCTAGTCATGGTTCCATATTAGCTGGCTCCAAATGCTAATGGGGGCATGATATGATGAGTGTCTTGGGGGAGTTACTATCTCCCTTTCACTTGGATTATCCACTTTTGGAGGTGATCCGGGTGGCTTCTACTCTATGGATTCTAGTAAGGATCTTCGTTCGATTGTATCCTTTGCATTTGCACAAGTGTAATTCAGGTGTATAGTCCACAAAGCATCTTAGCACAAGCAGTCACATAAATGTGGTTGAGACCAAGAGGCCTACTTTGTGTTGGATGCAAGTCAGTAAATGACATCCGAACCCAAGGGCTTTGACCCCAAAGAGTAATTTTTTTTAATGTGAGTTGGAGTGGTGTGGCTTACACCTTGTTCTCACATGGGTCATTCCTGGGAGATTTTTTCCTCAGCCGATATGCCCATCTAAAAGGTATGCATTAAAAGTAAGTGGATAGCAAAGAGAAGGTCTGGATTTTTGGTTCTCCCTCAAAGAGGAGAAGAGCATAATCTCCTATTTCTCTATGTGTTTCCCAAACACGCCAAACACTCTAAGTTTTCCCAAAAGATTAATTTTTTAAGACCAATTAAAACACTTCTAGGTTTCTGATCTTCCCTAGAAGGGAAGAGATCATAACCCCCTAGTGTTTTAGCTTGACTCACCCAAGTAACACCCTATTTAAACTAGGTGCCTAAATAACCATTAAAGAAAACACGGTCATTTGGTTGATGAATTCATTAGGCAAATTGCAAAAATAAATGTTTAGTAGTTTCAATGGAATCCCTTTCTTCTCCAAATGTCCTGCAAGCACAAAAAGTTAGTAGTTTTCAACAATAGGCGTGCTAGTGTGACTTTGAAAAGAGAGCCTTTTACCAAACCTCCTGCAAAAATAAGTTAAGTTGTCAAACCAGAGAACAAAAAGACCAATACAGGCATGTTAGGGGTTAGCAAGCCAAAATCAGATCAAATGAACCCCTAAAAATGCTCTTTGTTTTTTAAATGAAAAAGTATAGAAAACACTATGGCATCAAAACTCGTATGACAATCTATATGTACCCATACAACAAAACATATTGGAATGATCTCGCATACAACAATTGTAACAGGTTAGTACAATAATTTAAACCAAATCCAAACTCGTACGACAATACTAGTATGAAATGAAAAAACTAGAGTCTAGTGATTTGTCATATGAACAGGCATGAAAAACTATGCGACAATGATTACAGTTTCATCAAAATGTAGAAAATATTGAGAATTGGGACAAAAAACTAGTTTCATGCCCCTCAATGGGCACCAAAAATGTGTGGTAAATGTGGTCTTCAACCTGAAACACCAAACACTCAATAAATGATTAATTCAAGGGTTAGTATCATAAAATCAAAATCAAATCATTATGCAAATTACCCTCAAGAGCATCTTATTGCTTCCTATTTGAAGCAAGTTTGATTCTTGGAGGATGATCATTAGATTGGTGTTTAGAATCAGTGACTAGATGGCTCCAAAATGGAAGATTCAAAATATGGACAAGATGCATTAACTTGCATACTTTGTCCTCAAAACCATGGAAATGAAATGCATGGAAACTACTAAACTAAATGCATAGTAATCATGAAGTAATCTAAGCAAGAATACAGCTACAAACTAAGGGAAATGAAGCTAGAAGTCATGTTAAAACTTAAATGCATCAACCTAAGCTACAATGTAAATGCAGGCTACAACATGATCAAAAACCTAAAACCAAAATAACATTATAACTTTGCTTCTTCAAATTGCCTCTCTTTGAGAAAGGGGAGCTATCCCTTTTATAGGAAATTCCTCGAAATAGATGATCAAGATTGAGCAACGAAGGGCGGTTGAGAGTCATTCCCCTTCAATCCATGTGAGCTTGATCTGGGTGAAAGGTCATTGATTGGTCAACCTTGTTCTTGTTTGGGAGAGAATGGGACAAATTTGGTAATTATCCCCTTTTAATTTCTTTTATTTGAATTTTGAGTGCTCACACATGTGTGAGAATGTGTGAATAGGTTCATTTAATCAAAATTGTTTAGGACTTTTAATTAAACTCAATAATTCAAGCAATTAAGTGATTTGAGATTTGATTGATAATTTGATTCAACAAGTTATATTTAATTATGCAAGCAAGTTTGATTCAATGCTCCCACAATCAGGGTCCAGCAATAAATGCCTTTGATTTAGGATTTTTTAAGGCC
Source organism: Thuja plicata (assembly GCA_018584345.1). Classification (NCBI taxonomy): domain Eukaryota; kingdom Viridiplantae; phylum Streptophyta; class Pinopsida; order Cupressales; family Cupressaceae; genus Thuja; species Thuja plicata. Next base: position 3,652,670 of record MU224983.1, on the reverse strand, counting down.
AATTAATCAAAATAGAGGCTATGGGTTTTCTAGACCAATTTTAGGTGATTACAGAAGACACTTTTCTACTCTAAGGACTCATCAAAAAAATGGAGAGGTTGAAAATAACAACAAAATTGTTGTGGAGATGGCTAGGACTATGCTAAAGGATGTTAACCTGGCCAATTTATATTGGAAGGATGTTGTGCATACTGCGATATATCTTCTTAACATGGTTCAAATAAGAGAAAATCATTCAAATACACCTTATGAACTATGACATGGAAGATCACCTACTGTAATATACTTCAAGACATTTTGAAGCAAGTGCTACATTAGAAGATATGAAGATGGATTGGAAAAATAGAGTAGATGAAGGAGTTTTATTGGGCTATTCAATAAACAAAAAAGATTATCGGTGTTACAATGAGAGTCTGAACAAGGTTATTGAAAGTGAAAATGTAAAGGTATGTGAGGGCTAGAGTCATCTTACTCTAGTGACAAACAATAATGTTGACCTTACTCCTATCTCAGAACAAAAGGTTAATCCAAAAGAAGACAAAGAATAAAAAACTTGAAGGAACACAACCGTAAGTAATTGTGAAGACACGTGCTAGATATGTTCAAACGAATCACTTGGAAGATTAGATAATTGGTGATAAAGATAAGGGTGTTTAGATAAGGTGGAGGATTGTCAGATCACAAGAACAAGAAAACTATTATTTTATATCAATAATTGAACCTAATAACTATGGAGAAGCAAGCAAGGAGGATAGATGGATTAAAGAAATGGAAGAGGAGCTGCATCAAATAGAGAAAAATGAAACTTGAGAACTTATTCCTAGACCGGTGGATAAGAATGTGATATGAACCAAATGGGTATTTAGAAACAAACTAAATGAACAAGGAAAAGTTACAAGAAACAAGGCTAGACTAGTATGTAAAGGCTATTCACAATTTGAAGGGATTGATTTTGAAGAAACTTTTTCTCCAGTGGCTAGGAGGGAAGCTATAAGGATGTTCTTGCTTTTTTTTCTTACAATAATTTTAAAGTATATAAAATGGATGTAAAATTATCCTTTTTGAATGGAGAAATGGAAGAAGTGTATATAGAGAAACTGGTAGGTTTTAAGCTTTCAAAAAAAAACATGATATGGTATGCATATTGAAGAAGGCAATCTATGGATTGAAATATGCACCTAAGGCCTGGTATGCAAAATCAGATAAATATTTGATTCAACAAAAAATTAAGAAAGGAACTTCTAATAGTAAACTCTATTTTAAAATAGAAGATGACAGAATGTTGATAGTTGAAGTATATGTTGCTGACATCATATTTGGTGGAGAGGATAAATTATGTAACATGTTTATTGCCAAAATTCAAAAAGAATTTGAAATGTCAATGAATGGTGAGTTGTCATTCTTTCTTGGGTTACAAGTTAGTCATTCTAATGATGGAATCTTTATTTCTATGAGTAAATATGTAAATGAGATGTTGAAGAAGTTTGGTATGATTGATTGCAAACTTGTTGCAACTCCTATGGATGTTGGTTTCAAGTAAATCAAGGATGATGAGTCTCTGAAATTAGATCAGACAAAGTATAGATCAATGCTTGGTGGACTATTGTACCTAACTACCTCCAAACCAGACATTATGTAGGTTGTGTTTGGTTTCCAGATTTCAGTCTAAATTGAAGGTTATCCATGAGCAAGTTGTGAGAAGAATTTTCAGATATTTAAAGAGAACAAAGGATTATACTTTATGGTACCAAAAGGAAGGAAATTTTATGTTTCAGCCCTTTGTTGATGTTGATTGGGGAGGAAGTGTTGATGATTGGAGAAACACTAGTGGTGGTGGTGCATTCTTCTTAGGTGACATATTGGTTCTGTGGCTTAGTAAAAAATAGGATTTAGTATCGTTATCTACTATAGAGGCAAAATACATTGTTGTTGCATCCTGTTGTACTTAGGTATTATAGATGAAATAGATACTCAAATACATAAAAGTAACATTTGATGAATTCATTCCTATTATGTGTGATAATACAAGTACAATCAATATTTCCAAGAATCTAGTGATGCATTCAAGAACAAAGCATATATAAATTAGATATCATTTATTAAGAGAAAAGGGTGTTGAAAAGGAACTGAGATTAGAGTAAATTTCTACAAGAGAGCAAATTGTGGACATATTTACTAAAGCTTTGGTGAAAGATACTTTTGATTTTATCCAAGAGAATCTTGGGGTTGTTGCCCCTCCTTCTAACTAAGTGCATCTTTCTAGGGGGGAGCTTTTGGACTTATGTTAGTGGTTTTTCTCAGGGGAGCAGCGGTAAGTATGTTTTTGGTCTTTGTGGGTGATCCCACAAAACTGTCCCACTTTTTGGCCAACTTTGACACTGAAATGAACATTCTGAAAAAAAACTTCACTTTCGAACATCTATTGTCCTTAAACCATTAATAATATGAAGATGATGTAAACCTATGAATTTTATCATTTTGTTTCTAGTTTATAAATATATATCTTTTTTTTAAAATGGAATTTATTTGTATCCATTTTTCCTTCTCCTTCAAAAATTATTTTTGTGAAAAATTAGGATTTTTAAGGACTGACACTCACTTTGATCAACATAACTTTTTTTATAAAACTGATAAGAACGTAATTATTTTGAATTTTGGTTTGTAACACAAATATCTATGGAATCCATTTGGTTTCATTCAATTCGGTTGAATATTTAATAGTTTATTGAGTTATGAAGTGAAATTAATTATAATTTGGACATAGGTTCACTTTGATCACTCTAAGTCTATCTCTATATATCAAAATTCATTTATTATTTTTTTTATAGAAAGGTAACATAAATACCTATTTCCTGGATATTTTTTATAATTTTTTTTCCTAATTTACTATTTTTCCAGAAGCGTCGAACAAAGAAGTTGCTAAATGGTCAGACAACCTATGTTTAGTAAAACATAAAAAGAAAAGTATTAATAAACTCAATATATATAACTCATAATCATTGGAAAACTCTCTCAGAGTACTATCATCCTATATTTGGGTTTTTCAAATGAATTTATTTGATCCCACAAAAATTTAATGTCAAAGTGATTTTTTGTCAGCATTTTGATGGGTTCAAAGGAGACTCGATTATATGTGTGAGTGAGGAGTAGAGGGATTATACCAAAGGGATTTTGATCCAAGAGGATTTTATCTAGCCATTTTGAATTTGCTCCTTCAAATGGGACCTCTCAAGGCTTAAATCATCATATTTTCTTAAAAATGTGCAATTTCAGCAAAAATCAGGATGTTCAAAAAAGTAAGATACACTATTGTGGGACCACCCTTGTCCTTGATGGAAAAGAGGGAGAAAGATAAGGAAAATATTTATTTGACAATGTGTTTTACAGAAATTTGAAATGTTATTTTAGTTAGGGGGGGTTGACTATGTATAATATCTTTATGAAACATTTTTGGTGATTGTTTGTCATCAATGACAAAGGCGAAGATTGTCGTAAATATATGTCTATTTGTTTGTCATTGTTTGGTTTTCATTGATGCCAAACATTGTGGTTTAGAGGTTTTTCCTCTGTGGTCTGGAGGCATTTGTTGAAGACATGTTCAAGTATATCTGGTGGTCCAGATATGTCTGGAAGTTGGATGTTGGACTGAAAGAAGATTTGTATTCTAGAGAATGTGAGAATGATATTTGCCAGTTCTATAAAGTTATTTTCTTAGATCTAGAATTCAATTATTCTACTCATTAATAGATTAACAAAGTTATAAAATGATACAATTGCATATGAAAGGTGTTCAGTTGTGTGTTTTCTAGAAGGTTTCTATTCTATAAATCAAGGTTGAAGATATGCAGGTGTGACTTGAATTGTATTCAGGTTTTGGTCTTGGTTTTAGTGTTTCCTGGTGATCCAAAAATTATTCTTGGTGATTCATAAATTATGTTGCCAAGTGTTGAAATTATAATCAGTTTGTGTTCTAGTTCGGAAATATGTTGTGATGACTTCTTACATGGACTGTTGGAAAGTGATATTATTTTTGACATGGCGTGTGGATCTCTCAATGGAATGTGGAGGTTCAGATACAACTGGAAAGTGATGTGGTTATTAGGCCAGTGTGTTACTACACATTTGAGATAGCTATGGAATTTATTTCAATAATTGTGAATCTAGCATTGGGATATGTGTAGCGTGTTCATGACCCCTCTCTCTCCTGAAGTGGATCATGATTCATATTTTTGGTTCACGTATTGCATTTAATGTCTATATCTTATCAAGATGGATTTTTGTTATGTGTGACCTGTGTATTTAATGTTTATCTTAATACGATTGGGTCCATGTTAGGTGTAATCTATGTTTTGGTATGGATGCTTCTGACATGGAACCTTATTGTAATTTTTTGTTGTTGTGGCCAACTTGTAACTTAATTTTAATATGATTTTTGCATGGTCGACCTTGTTGTAAACTCTAATGATATATCTTGTATATAAGTATAGTGTGTGATTTAGAAAAATGTAAGAGAGTGTGTGGTGTGCAAATTAGGGAAGATCTATAAGCACACTTTTAGAAGAGTAGATTTTGGTTTATGAGTTTGCTATTTTTCGATAGTGGTAGAGAAGAAAAGGCAGTAACATTGTGTTGGTGAGATTGATAGTGTTGTGTAGATCGGTTGCATTATCAGGAGGATTTCTCTTTATCTATTGTGAAAATTTGTATGTACCTTTTCCCTAGAACAGTGTCTTGTGTGCACAATTTCTTTATTGTATCTTGCTACTTTGGCAGTGAGCCTATGTTTGCAAGTTCAGAGGAGTGAACTCATATTTGTATTTAGTGTTGTATTAACAGTGATCCTCTAATTGAGTGTTTGCTGCAGTGAGATCCTACTATCTTTGTAATCATAATATATACATCAATGAATTATCTTTGTGGGAAAGTCCTCATTGTGGTTTTCCTTGGTTTGGGTTTTCCACGTATAAAAATCTTGATGTTTATGTGTAATTATTTAAGTCCATTTATCACTTAATAAGTTGTGGTAGATAATATTAATGGTTGATCTTATAAGTAAGGGTTTTAGTTTATATTGATTCACCCCCCCCTCTAATGTGTGTTCAACACTATATATGTGTTTGATTTAGGTTAGGGCATTCCACCTTTTTTTACAACTTGGTAGATATTAGAATCTCCAAACCCCTTTATGGAAAAGTGATTTTGATGGTAGTGGATATGCCTCAGACACAATTGTTGGATTATTAGGGAATCCCCTTAAAATTTCATCATTGCTAGACTACTATTTATTCAGCTTCATATTACTATCTTTTGCATGGAAAAAGAAATTATATTGGATTAAAGATTGCTAAGGAAGTTCACTTGACTATCAAGGTTCTCGGGCCTCTTTTAAGGATAGTTCTTCCTAGGATTTGGATGAGATTCTTACTTTTTTAAGTGTAGATGTGTCATGCCTTGAATTTTTCATTCCTAATGTTGCATGCTCAACTCTTCTTTCAACTAATTCCTCTTAGTCACTCTTATATTGCGCTCGATGATTGTCTTTTGATACGTCTTTGTGTTGTCCCACTTTTGGTTGTTGTTGATCCCCAAAAGGAGGTCACTTCTTGTTTTCCATTATAATGGGATTGTATAGTTATTTTGCCTAAACCATAGTTTACAAAAGGAGGAAAGGTCCATCTTCATCTCATCATACACTTTTGTGTGTTGTGAAAGAGAATTATTTAGTATAGGGTTGAGACCCTTAATTCTCATTGGTTCCTTCTTCTAGTCAAAAGCAATTTAGTATATTGTTGATTTTCTAAGACCCACCTCTAATGAGACACCCTACTTTCCTTGAAGGCTACTTTTTTTTTATGAGACTGGTCCCTTTCTTAGGATTATCTAATTTAAACATTTATCCCTAGGCATGTGAAAGAGGATTATTAAGTTATAAATTCCTATATACTCTACTGATATTTTTGTGCTCTACAAAATTAGTAGGAACCTCATGAACTATTATGTATGTAAATAGTGTGTGCTAAAATGTTGACACACTTCTATGAGTCATTATATCCAAGATTTCTCAAGAATGAGGTCTCAATTGGAGACTCATAGCTCTCTATTCATGGAGTGCAAGGGTTTATAATGGAGGCCCTCAATTTAGACCTAGTTTGTTCCCATGCAAGTACACCATAAAATGAGAGATTCAAAGAGGAAAAGCAAGAGTGCTAGTCTCCATGATCGTCAAATATGCATGCAAATGAAAATGGAAGCTATTCTATATGATAACAATGCATGAAAGCAAACTAATCTATGAAAGGAAATACACATGCAAGATTATTCTATGAAATGAAATATGAATCTAATATAACATGCAAGTGAAAGAGTAATCTAAATGGATTTCCATGGGTGCATGAGAGAAGAAGACAAGAAAAGAGAAGTTGCAATGTTCAAGTTCAAGTGCTCAAACTCTCCTCCAAAATCACTCTCCAAACCTGCAACATAACAATAAGATAAAATATGGATTCTAAATGAGGAGAGGGCTCTTTATAAAGGAAAGTGTGGAGAGGAATGCATCTTCAAGAGAAATGTGGGATAAATCCCTAAAAATGAAAGTAAGAGGAAAAAACCCACCACTTAGGAATATGTGCAATAAAAGTGTAGAGAAAAAAGGAATTTTTATTTGATTTATTTCTTTTTTTCATCACAAAAAGAGATTTAGGTGAGGATTTTATTTATTTAATTAAAAGAGGGATTTTATTTTAAATAAGATTATGTTATTTAATTAAAAGGGAAGTTTTCTTTTAATTAAATAAGATTATTTAATTTAATTAAAAGGGATGTTTTCTTTTAATTAAATAAGATAATTTTATTTAATTAAAAGGGATGTTTTCTTTTAATTAAATAAGATTATGGATAAAATGATCAAACCTTAGGAAATATTGAAGTAATTGAATTAATTACCATTTGATCAAGGAAATTGATTTGAATTGAAAATATTGCAAGGCATTGATTCAGGAAATTGATAAATTGATTCCGTCATTTGATAAATTGAAGAATGGGGGCCCATAGTCTAGGCAACCATTTTAGGGTGCATACATTTGCCCCTCTTTGACTAATGTGTGATCTTTATAGGAACACATGTAGTCAAAGAATGTAGTTGAAGTGTGAGATCGATTTGGGATCACAAAACAACCCAAACGTGTGATCAACAGACGGGAACACATCAAGACAAAGATAAGTTGTTTGAAAAATACAAGGTCAACACCCTTGTAATTAGATAATTGACATGTCCAAGATAAGAATCTCAAGCAAGGTTTCCCCAAGTGAGGAAATTGATAAGATTGATAAATTTGAATCAAGGATTGAAGTTTGATAGGTACTACCCCCTCGTGATCGAAATCAAAATGAGATAGAGGAGAAACAATAAATTAATAAATTTGATCAAATCAAACTAAAGATAAGGTTCTTGATGTAAGATGAAAGATAGAAGGATCAAAGATTCAAGGTAGATCATCAAGCACGAAATATTATGCCCCAAGGTTGAATTAGAAGAAAAGAAGTGGGGTGAAAGCGAATGGAAGATAGAAGTTTGGAAGAGGTGGAAAGAAATGGAGAGAAGAAAGAGAATTTTCCTTAAGAGAGAGAATGCCCCAAAATCAATCAATTGTTTAAGATGGAAAATTTTGATTGAGATCATGAAAGAAGATAAGAAAATGAAGATCAAAACATGACCACATTTGATTAAAAGTCCACACGCAAGATGAAGGAAAAACCCTCTCAAACTCATAATGCAGCCTAAAAATGAAAATTAACATGAAGTCTAACAGTGCAAGCTACATGAAAATGCAAAGGTGTACTTGCAATAGAGAAACTGTAACATAGGATTTTGTGTTCATCATTCATTATAGAATGGTAAGGAACTTATTTTCATCATTGGGTCATTATTAACAGACATCAGAAAATCACACAATCATCACTAGTCACAAGTGCAACTATGAAGATATGAATGTGATTTATATCGGATAGGAATGTGGAAAGATTCTAACATAAGCATCAAAGACATAAAGGTCAAGATGACTTCGATGTTAGCTTACCCAATTTAAAGTAGAAAAACCACGCTCGCATCAAGGCATAGATGTCAGGATGACCATAAGAACGGTTGTACAAAAATAGTCAAGGATGATGCCTCAAATCTCCTAAGTGTTTCAAGGGGACAACAAGAGACACTCTAGAGTTTCAAGACCACACCCACAAGAAGAAAGCAAATAAAAACATGTCACATGCCCCAAGTCCTCTAGCTATGCATACCAAAGAGACTTATTAGACAAGGAAACTCAACAAAAAATCATTAAAAGTCAACACACAAAGAAAAGATCATGACATAGCTCAAGTATTAAGTGTTGTGTTTAAAAATTGAAGTGTTTTAACTGATACTGAGTTCTGAGTATAAGGATCAAATACTTGCAAGTATGTAAGATCACATGAAAAATTTGGGTAAGACCAAACCAATAAGTGTTGAAAAATACTCGATGTCAGGGGCTATGTTGAAAAACACAGTTGGGGTGGTGTTGAAAAACATCGTTTGTGAGGTGTCCTAAAGACTAATGCATCCAAGAGACCAAAGCTAACACAGTTATGCCCCCTAGAAAAAGACAAAGACCAATTCCAAACTAAGGAAACAAGGACAAGGCATGATGTAGAAAAGCTAAGTGTTGGGGACATGCGCTAGTAAATAGGGGTGCAAAGGCCTCAAGTAGCGCATGTTTCCAGGTTTTCACCACTTAGATTTTATTGAAATTTTTTGCTACCAAGGCACCTGTTTCCAGGTTTTCACCAAGGAACTTTTTCTTTTTTTTATTTTATTTTTTGGAATATATAATCTATTTGGAGATACATCAAAGTGCCTATTACTAGGTTTTTACTAAGATGACCATTTTTTAGGACATTATCTGATTTTTAGAATTTTTGACAATATATCATTTTTTGGATTTTTTTAGGATCAATAAGTATGTACAAAGGGTGGCCCTAGACAGAATGGGCATCATGGATAGAACTTCTTTAGGTGAAAGACATTGATAAGATCAGGGGGCTTCTCTCCCTCTATTGTAGATAGTAAATAAGCACCTGACCCAAAATTTGTTGTAATGATATAAGGTCCAATTCAATTAGGTTAAAATTTGCCCTTTTGATCTCTATGCTGTTGATTCTTGGGATTTTCACGGAGGATAAGATATCCCACTTGGAATTCTCTAGGGCGAACCTTTTTGTTGAAGGCTTTGGACATGCACTTTTGATAAACCCTCATATGTTCAAATGACACTTGATGTTTCTCATCTAGAAGTTATAACTCTTGAAGTCTCATGGCGTGGTACAGGGATAACTTTAAGAAACCCCCTCCTAGGAAAAAGTGTAAAATCCTGGCGAATCGTACATTAATTTAGGGGAAATTTTTTAATGATGATGGCGAAGTTTTTTTTCAAATTAAGAAAAAAATATAAA
>MU224983.1:3619683-3642710 GCA_018584345.1 Thuja plicata | reverse complement strand
TTGCACCAATGCAGTATGCAGTTGCTCTCGCCGCTCAACCGTCTGTAACTATGCTATCCATCAAATGTTTTTATACTATCCTTATTTGGCGAATTCAGCGAGAGGTATTAGGTCAAGATATACAAATGTGGCGAAGCCCGCGTAATTTGAACACGTCTTTTGTTATTTGCGAGGTGATTACAGGTCGCCCAAGATGAAGTATGAATAATAAAGTTGGCGAATTAGGGTCGGTTTGAGACACGCGTCCGCAAAATGCCGGGCGAATTTGGGGCCGCCTATAAATATATTTATAAAACTAGTGGCGAATATAGGCCGTCCATTTGGGGCCGCCTAGAAATTATAGGCAAATTTTTAAATTTTATGGGGACCAAAAATTAGATTCCATTGGCGATAATGTGTAAGAAAAGTATAAAACTAAATATCGTGCGGGGCGATGGGCCCGGGCATTGGATCGAATATTAATAATGGCCAGGCGATAGGGTGAAACGAATATATGTAAAACAATTTCCAATTCCCCGCTCGCCGACATGCGACATTCACCAATTGGTGAATAATTGCCACTAAAGTTATCGCTGGCGTGGTAATCTTCATTTGTAACTAGATCTTTGACGGAAACTCTAAGTGAAGGAATATCAACCTCTAAATGTAACACTGCTTCAGCACTATATGTAAGGAAAAAAAGATTAGCCCCAATAGGAGTATGAATACTCATTCTATAGGCTCACAAAACCAGATTTATCTGTAAGTGCCAATCTCTACCACTCTTACAAACTTTTCTATGTAAGATTTTAAGAATGGTTTTGTTTGATGCCTCTGCTTGACCATTTCCTTGCGGGAAGTAAATAGAGGACCAATGTTGTTTAATCTTGAATTTCTTGCAGAGTTATTTAAGGTCTTTATTTTTGAATTGGCCTCCACTGTCAGTGATAATCTCAAAAGGCACTCCATATTGAAAGATGATATGGTTCAAAATGAATAGAGATATTATCTTTCCTGAGGCAACAGAAAGTGGGACAGCTTCTACCCATTTAGTGAAGTAATTAGTAGCAGTGATAATAAACTTGTGTGCACCTGATGAGTTGGGATGAATCTACCTAACAAGATCAAAGGCCTAGTGCTAAAATGGCCAATGAGATATATAAGGAATGAGCTCCATAACTCGAGCATGTATTAGGTTACTATGTTTTTAACACTTTTCACATGACTTTGCAAAAGCTACCGCATCAATCTGCATCGTAGGCCAATAGTACCCTTCCCTAAGCAATCTTCAAGCCATGGAAAGACCATTGGAATGTCCCCCACATATGCCCTCATGGATGTCAAATAATTCTTGGTTTGATTCTTCCTTTTCTAAGCATTTAAGAAGTGTTCCATCGAGACCCTTCCTATACAAATCAATAGAGATAAGGGAATGGTGAGAGGAATTTTGGGTGAGGTTTCTGCATTCAGATTAGCTAAAGGTTTTAGGTATAATGTCATCATGAAGGTATGATTAAATGACACCATAACGGGATGACTCATAGCCAAAAAGGGTACAAATGATATGCCTTTCAAGGGAATCAAAGATAGGGTGATGTAACTCTTCCACCAGGAATTCAAATCTGGATTCATGTTGCCCTAACTCAAGGAGTGAAGCAAGTGTAGCCATGGCATCAGCTACTTTTTTTTTGCTCTAGGGATTTGTTGAAATGTGACAAATTTGAAGAATCATTTAAAGGAATCAACCATTTGCTTGTAAGGTACCAGTTTCTCATTTTTTGTTTGATATTCATCATTGACTTGGTTGATTATCAGCTGTGAATCCCCATAGATGTGTAACTCTGTGATTCTCCATTATATGGCCATCTTAAGTCCATTTGTTAAAGCTTCATACTCATCAATGTTGTTAGTACATGGGAATAATAACTTGTAAGGCTTAGGAATTGTGTACCCATGAGGAGAAAGAAACAACACACTAGCTCCTAAACCATTTTGCATAAAGGATCCATTAAAGAACATCTTCCATGTTTTTTTAGTCATATACATGAGGTGTTCATCTGGGAAGTAAACTTGAATAGGTGCATTATCTTGTATTGGGAAATCAGGCAATTGATCTCATATGGCTTGTCCTTTGATTGCTTTATGCTTAATGTACTCTATGTCAAACTCTGAAAGGATCATCATCCATTTAGCAAGTCTACCTGTTAGGGTAGCCTTACCTAGTAAATACTTGAGTGGATCTATTTTTTCTATGAGGTGTATAGTGTGTGCAAGCATGTAATGTCATAACTTTTGGGAAGCAAACATAGCTACAAGGCAAGATTTCTCAATGCTGGTGTAGTTAACCTCATATGAAACAAGAGTGCGGCTAATGTAGTATATTGATCTTTCTTTCCCATGTTCATCAAGTTGAGATAGTAATGCCCCCAAGGAATATTATTTCACTGAAATGTATAGAATAAGTGGTTTCCTAGGGATAAGAGGCATTAAAATTGGATGATTTGCCAATTATTTCTTGATTTGATCTATGCTCTTTTGACAATCCTCATTCCAAACACATTTGACTCCTTTGTGTAAGTTCTTGTTGAAAGGTTGAGCTCTATCTGCCAACTATGAAATGAATCTTCTTATAGATTGAAGACGTCCTTGAAGAATCCTCATTTGACTAATGTTTCTAGGAGGTGGAATATCTATGATTGCTTGGAATTTTTCAGGGTCTACCTCTATTCCTCTTGCTAAAATGATGAATCCTAGTAGTTTTCTAGAGGTGACTCCAAATGCACACTTTTTATTTAATCTTAGTTGAAATTGTTCCATGTGATCTAGAATGACTTCTAAATCATCTAAGTGTGTGTCTCTTTTCTTAGACTTGGCCAAGGTGTCATCCACATAATCTGCCATGTTCTAATGCATCATGTCATGAAAAATGGTTTTCATAGCTCGTTGATAGGTGGCTCCTACATTTTTTAATCCAAATGGCATAACGTTTCAAAAATAGGTACCCCATGCACAAGTGAATGCAGTCTTTTCTTGATCTTCAAGAGATTTTTTAATCTGATTATATCTAGAAAAACCATCCATCAAGGAATAAATCTCATAACCTGCAATCATATCCACTATCATGTCTATATTGGGAAGTGGAAAGTCATCCTTTGGGAATTCTCTATTAACATCTCTAAAATCTATGCAAACTTGAATGGATTTGTCATGTTTGGAAACTGGTACAATGTTTGATATCCTTTCGGCATAGGCAATAGCTCTTATGAATCCTACACCAAGTAGTTTCTCTAATTCTTTTTTACTAGGAGAGCTATGTGAGGATGCATCTTTCTCAATTTATGTTTAATCAGTTTGACACCCGGAGCTATGGATAAGTGATGCATGATAAGATTAGTGTCCAACCTTGGCATATCTGAATAATTCCATGTAAAGTTGATCTTCTTTTTTTGTAAGAACTTAGTGTAAGCTTCTTTTTCTTGTGGTGACAAGGAATCAGCCAAGTGTACTATTTGTGGAGCCTCATCTGCACCCAAATTGACTACTTTTGTTGGTTCAATAAGAACTAAAGATCTATCTTGAAAGTAGCTAGGGAGATGATCAAGTACCTCATCCTTAGGCACCTTGGAGAGGTTTTCACCCTTGGATACGTCATTTGTTTTTAATTTTTTTGGTTCTGACGCTGCCACACAGTGGTTTTCGTCATCAAAACTCTTATTCTTTTGATTTTCTTTTCTTTTTATTTTGTGAATAAGGTACTTGATGTCTAGCTCTGTCATGCTGGTAGCCAGTTCACTGGGGGAATAGACTATAGGTTCAATGTAATTCAAGTAACAGGCTATCTCATAATCATTTTGAAATGTTAAGAGCTTAGGTTCTCGATAGCATTTGGAACAATAAATGAGGTTAGGATGAACAAGAGGTAAGTCAATGACTGGTTCAAGGTTGTAAATGTGAATGATATCATCTCTGGTGACCAATGAGTCAGAGTTTGTCAAGTATCCTTCTAAGCTACCCAAATCAGGATGCATCCTAACAAGTGAAGAATCATCCACTAAGGAAATATGTGGGTTCAAATCCTCTAATACTACACATGAATCATCAGCTACCTCGGGTTGAGAACTATAAGTGTGGATGACATCAACATCCATGTCAACTATGGAAGGCTCTAAGAAGGAGTCCCATTCATACTCACATGAACTTATTTCTGAACTTCAACTAGGATGTTTACACCATGAAGGTTTGGGACGTCTTGATGTGGAAGTTCTAGTGTCATCAAGTGTAACACCTTCTCTTTCCATCAAACAAACAATATTCTTTCACTAACATTCTCTGAAAGGATCTTCTACATATGATTCATCTTTTTCTAAGGTTGTAACTATCTCAGGAGTGACTGGACTATCTAGATCTCCCCAAAGAAGATTATTGGAAGGAACCCAATATTCACACCTATCTTGCTGATTTGTCAAATTAGGTATGTATTTTGGTTCATCTTCACTATTTGACCCATTAAGGAGAGGAGTAGTGTTCTTGTTGCGATTCGCAAATCCTAGGCCAACCATCTTCTTAGACTTGCATCAAAAAAGATTATGATCAAGGTGTTCAGCTCTAGCATCCAATCTATGACTAGAAGGGCCATGTCTGGGATAGACCATCTATTTGACAAAATTATACCCTCTTCCATAAGCCTTAGGAGAGGGCGAGAATTTCTCATTGTGCATATATTTCTCTTCTCTATAAATTGAGTCTCTAACAACTCTCTCTTCTTTCTCATCTTGAATAGACATTGAGGACTCTACAAACATGCCAAATAAAGTCATAGTTGAAGAGGAAGGTCTCATTTCTTGTGAAGGCTTTCCATAAGATGTAGGTGAAACTGGTAGTGCTATGAGGGAGTTCAGTTGATACCCCCCATGCAAGGTCTACTAACTTGAACTTGTCTTTACATTCATCTAAGGTTGCATCAAAGTCTTATGTTTCTCTATTGAGGGGAACATGAGCACCCGCTAAAACTGAGTTAATAGAGAAAGTGTTATCCCCAGGTATACAAATCTCTATTCCATTGTAAGGGAACTTAACACACTTATGATAGGTAGACGACACTGCTTGCATATCATGAATCCACAGTCTGCTGAGTAAGATATTGTACGCAAGGGGGCCAGCGTCAACTATTTGGAATAAAATATATTTTTTAATAGGGCCAATCCTAACAGGAAGGATGACCAACCCCTTGGAACTTCTTTCTGCCTCATCATAGGCTTTGATGGTGATCTTTTTCCTAGTATCTATGACTTTTTCAGAATAACCCAACTTCTTCAAAAGACTAAAGGATAAAATATTAAGCTCAGCACCCCCATCTATGAACACGTGCCTAACACAGGATTTGTGGGTCATGACCTCAATATGAAGAGTGAGATTGTGTGGGTGGCTCAAAGATTTATCATCATCCACCAAAAAAATAAGATAATGAGGGATATATATATGGTTAACCATGTTCTGGAATCAATCAACATCTAAGTTGTTGGGGACATTCATTGTGCGCAAAGCATCCTCAAGGACTTTCTTGTGTCTCGGGGACAACTCTAAGAGCTCAAAGATAGAAATATGATCTGGGGTTCTTTGCAACTAACCAAAAAGATTATAGCTCAACTTAGGATTGAATGTTGGTTTTGAGGTGACATTCTTGGATGCCACTTGCTTTAGTTTACTTGGTTGACTTGAACTGGGTCCTCTAATGACAAGGGGACCTTTACTTCATGTGATAGCATTGAGAGTTTGAGATGGCACTCTAGGGTTAGGACCCCTTAGCACCACGATGGGTTATTCATCAAATATAGGAGAAGAGTCCATGTCTAGATGATAACCATAGGGATCTTTATCCCTCATCATGTTGACATTCTCTTCTACAACTTCAAAAATGTTGACAACATTCTCTGCATCTATGTAAGTGTAATTGACCTCAACCTTGCCATTCTTAGGTTTAGAGGTTTCCCCCTTCTCATACTTTGGAAAAGATTCTTTGAATGCCTTATGATCGGCATTGGTGTTCAGTCCATCTACCTTAATTTTTCCATTATCAATGAGAAAGACAACCTCTAGTTTTTCTATACTCTATTATCTCAACAAGAATTTGATATTAATGTAAACGTGTTAATTCACCTAGCTACTTAACCTAAGAAATTATTACTCTAGTTAGTTAATACTTAATATTTTTTGTGAGGTGTTATGTATTTGATAATATTTTTTTGTTCTATTGTTTCTTAAGATACATTATGAAATTCTTTGTACTTTTCTATTAGACTTGATTAACATAATTACCTTATACATGTGTATTGTGAAGTATAATATAGGATTGAGATCCCTAGAATATCATAGCATTGATTATTTATGAGTTTTTACAAGGTGAAATATCAACACGTGAAATTTTAAGTATTACAAACACCTTATTGATAGTAATAAATTGATGTAAATATAATTGATTTCATTTTGCATCCTTGTTATACTTGTACAATGTTAGGAATAAGGTGTCTCAACCTTGGATAATTCCTATTCTTATTATTTGTTTTCTAAAATGTATTTTCTTGCAAATAATGTAATTAAGTGTGAGTGTACATGTCTAGTTGGCATGTTGATGTGTCACTCCACTTGATGTATCGGCATCTTAAATTGTGTGTAAGGAGATCATGGCTGAAACGGTTATGACGGATTCCTATGACATGTAAGAGCTATTTCTAGGAGATTTCAATGATAGGTGAAGACATGCAAGACATGTGGCAACTGATAAATTTTTAGGGTTCCTATTTTCTTGGAGAATGGTAAAACCCTAATACGGATATCCTTGGAAGTTGCCCTAAAAAGGAAAGCGCATGATATAAGTGTTTTTTAGGGTTACAAGAAAGGATATGAAAAGAGTGTATTGTTGGTATGATCTGGTGCTACTGGATTTGTCTTAGAGTGTCGATTGTCTCCTGAAAGAACTTGCATTGCAAGTGTGTTGTAACCGTTGTGTTGAAGATAATACATTGTGCAGGTTTTGGAGTGCTGGGGTTTTTTACCGAAAGGTTTTCCCCAAGGTAAATCATTGTGTCATTCTCTATTTTCTGTATGCATGGTATGTGGCTGAAATATCTTTGTTAAAGTAGTTAACAAATCTAAAATTGTAATGATTTAAAAGAATTTGCACAATACTTTCCTATAGAGCTTAGTGTAGGAAGTTGTTTCCGCACCTGAGTTTCCTTACATACAAAGCCTTGCCTGAGTGACTATGTGAAGTCATATGAACCCTAGAAAATGGAACTTGTAAATTTATTTTAATTTAAAATATATTTTAAATATGTGGACACCCTAAAATGGACACACTTGCAACTTTACATTAAAAACACTAATTTTCATCTATTAATTAATGGTTTTTAATTGTTAACTAATCATCTATTTTCCTCTAAATTCATTCCCCAAATCATCTAATCAAATTCTCAAAATTAATTTTATTTAATAAATTAACCTTAATTGATTAATTATCAATAATTAATAAAATTAATTAAATTTTCTATAGTTTAAATTGAAAGATTTAAACTTACTAATTGATCTAAGAGCTCAAAGATCAAAATCTGAGTTCGAGTTCTTTGCAACTAATCGACAAGATTATAGCTCGACTTAGGATTGATTGTTGGTTTTGAGGTCACATTCTTGGATGCCACTTGCTTTGGTTTACTTAGTTGACTTGAACTGGGTCCTCTAATGACAAGGGGACCTTGACTTCGTGTGACAGCATTGAGAGTTTGAGATGGCACTCTAGGGTTAGGACCCCTTAGCACCATGATGGATTCTTCATCAAAGATAGGATAAGAGTCTATGTCTAGATCATAGCCATAGGGATATTTATCCCTCATAATGTTGACATTCCCTTCAACAACTTCAAGCATGTTGACAACATTCTCTGCATTTGTGTAAGTGTAATTGACCTCAGCCTTGTCATTCTTAGGTTTAGAGGTTTCCCCCTTCTCATACTTGGGCAAAGGTTCTTTGAATGCCTTATGATCGACGTTGGTGTTTAGTCCATCTACCTTAACTTTTCCATTCTCAATGAGATCTTGGATGATATGTTTGAGTTTCCAACAATTTTCAATATTATGTCCAATGCCATTGTGAAACTTGCAAAAGGCTTTCTCATCCCACCAATGTGGCTTAACATCACGTATATAATACTTTGCAGGATCTTGAGGATGCACAAGGTTGTTGGCAATGAGTGTTTTCAAGAAATCCTCATATGAATCACCAAGTTTTGAAAACTGACGTCTCTCTTTCTTAGGCCTATCATGGTATATTGGCTTGTTCTCTTGTTGATTAGATGCATTGAGTTTCATGGCTTGAACAACACTAGACAAGTGGAGAACAACTTGATCTTTGGGTTGGGAGGAGTCCACAACTCCATCATTGACCACTTGTTTGTTCCTATTCCAATGTGAGTTCTTTCCTTTATCCTTGTTATTTTTGTAGTTATTTTGACCATTTTTGTTCTTGTTGTTTCCATGTTTGGTCAAAATTTCTTGTTCTTTCAAAACATCCTCAATCCTACATGCGGTTTCAACCATGGTGTCAAAGGAATAAAAAACCATCTTCCTATCTTCATACCGCATTTCAAGAATCAAGTTGCTAACAAGGATGTCAATCTTCTCATTTTCAGGGATGGTCCTAGAGTAGTGAGAGCATTATCGTCTCCACCTTTGCAAGAAAGGGACAAAGGATTCCCCATGATTTTGCTTTAAGTTTCATAATTCCAACATGGTGATAGATATTGAAAGGTTGTATGCAACATTTTGGACAAATTTATGGACAATCTCTTTGAAAGTCTTAACAAGGGAGTTATGTTGGTGAACCATTCCATCGCTTGACCCTTAAGACTCCTTGGGAATAATCTCATGAGGTACAAATAATCTTGATGGAACTCAAAACTCATGGTATATAATTGACACACGACATCATGTGGATCTTCATTCCCATCATACTTGTCATATTGAGGGATCTCAACCTTTCTAAGGAAGTCTTTCATGCTAACATTTATTTCAAAAGGATTATGATAAATTGAATCAAGTGAGAATGAACTCTTGGGTGCCAACATCTTTTCCATCATACTCTTTATTTTTTTGATCTCTTCTTCTTGAGATGGACCTTGCTTCTTAATCTTCTTGTCCACATCAAAGTTGTAGGGGACTTTAGCACCCTTGTTGATTAAACTCTCTAGGAAATTGTCTTTGTTTTTCTCTAAGTATCTCTCCACATATTGTTGGAAGAGTGGTTCTTGTTGTATCTTCATGAAGTCTTGGGAGTTGAGGTCAAAACTTGAGCTACTACCCCCATATTGTGAACCATGGTGAGCACATTGTGAAGGTTGTCTTGAGTTCCTAAGAGGTGTTCATCTCCTATAATGATGATGTCTTGAAGCCCTTCTTCCTCTAGGGCTAGGAGATCATGACGGTGTTCTTGAACATCTTCCACTTCATGGAGTCTTAGGAGGGGTGGATGGAGGAGAGTTGTTTCCACCACCAACACGCATGTTGTTAAATTGATCATTAAGTTGTTGAGCCAAGAGTCTATCTTGCTCTTCCTGGAAGAATTTCCTTTCTATCTCCATCAAGGTTTGTCTCTCTAACTCTAGGAGTCTAAATTGCTCTTCCTTTTCAGCTTGTTCATCTTGGAAGGCTTTCTTTTCATGCTCAATTTTCTTAAGTCTTTCACTCATGTATCTTGAAGATGTTTTGAGTGGTGAACTTGGTCTTGAATGTCTAAACAATTCATTGGTGTATGTTGCATTCACACGAGTGTCATAAGGTTCATCATCTTGTTTTTCATGTTGTGATTGTTTTTCTTGATAGGATTTCCTCTTACCTCTTTCATCCCTTTAGTTTGCATCCAGATATCTAGTTGAGATAAGGGGTGAAACTGGTCGACTTTCATGAGAGGAACTGCCAAACAAAATGGTATCTCGATGTTTTTCAAATATGTCATCAAGGCATTTATCCATTTCTCCCCTCTATTGTTAAGTCAATGTGTAACTCATATCCATATCTGAGAGAGAAGATGCTAAGGGTGTACTCAACTCACTAAGGTTACTCTTGGAATCAAACCAAACTTTTGAGTTGTTCCTAGGTGATTGATCAAATATGGGTTCTTTTCCCTTATGTTTTTGGAAAGTTTGAACTAAGGGTAATTGGTTAAAGACTACTTGAGGTCACTTTCCTTGATCTACTTGATATCTTGTTGCAACTAGCATAAAAGAAAAGGTACTAGGTGATAGGATGACCCTAATAAACATTGGTACCAAACCAGGATAGTAAAAGCAATCACTTGTCCAAAAGAGAGGTGATAAGATAGAATTTTGCAAGAGGTGTAAACCAACAATGCCACAGAGGTGCTCACTAAACGGGTGAATACCCTAACACATATGGATTAGGAGGATGATTTACCCAAGTTATATTGATTGAATTTGAATTTGTATGGAAGTGAATGGACAAGAGATTACTAAAACTCTCCAAGCGTGTTATCAAAGGATCCAAAGGTTTATCTTCTCAACAAGGACGGTTTCGAGCTCACTAACTCCAAGCAAAGTCACTTGTGAAATCAAAGATTACTAGTTCAAGAGGTCAAAATGCAAGAATATAAAGTGCAAATAAACTTCTAACAGCAGGTTAAGTGACCTAATATAACCTGGATCGACCGAGGAAGACTGGGAATGATAGGATAGAAAATCGAGCAAGTTGACAGTTTAACACTTATGAGTGCAGATTTTGAGGTGTTGATCATTTGACATTTTCTTTGATATTTGGTCTATGTTTTGATGTTTCACTCACGCAAAACACATCAATAAGAATGGTTTGTTGTAAAAAGAATAGTCACACCACAACCTAGGTAAACCAGGGCAATGTCTGTTGAACTCCCACTTGAACCAAAGTTCAACCACACCTACTCATAGTGGACAACTTAGAAGCTTGGAGGCATGGGCTCCTCCTTACAATGCACTCACTTCTCAGGCACACCAAGCTTCAAATCCTAATGGTAATCACTTCCCAAGGAAATTTTGTCTCTACTAAGAGCCGTGAAAATGTGGGACGTCTTCATCGTTCTCTAACCTTCCACACAAATAGATAGAGGGTTCTTGGATACTACAACAAAGTTCTTTGGTCAAGGCATATGTTCAGGTGGTTATACTTGCGGCAGATTAGCTCCATTATGGAGGGCTTTCAGCCTACAGAAGTTACGTTCTATGGGTTTTAATGCACCACAAGGGTACTGAGGGAGATCTTCTTCCCCGGTATAACGCAATCAACACCTGTTCACTGTGAGATTAATCACAATGACGTCTTTTATATACCAGTTCGGAAGGGCTTGGCTTTAGCCAATTACCGGTTGGGAAATCCAATCTCACCGGCTCTGTTAAAGCTCTCATAAGGTATTCATGCTAAAGGATTTGTATGGATTTCTCTTTCACCCAAGATCTGCGAAGGCGAGGGGAGAGGATACGTCCATGCAATTCCTTGGGATTACAAAACTAGAAGACACATCAAGCAAAATAAGAAAATGACAATAATGTTTCTGGATTTCTAATCATCTCAAAAGGGTGAGAGCTTAGTTTCCTGACATTATTATCATCCCTAAAACACCAGATAGAAGTTCATTTTAAAAAGTCTTGCATGTGTGTTCTTATTTTAATAAAATAAAAACAAGATGCAAGCACAATGTTTAGCATTCTATCGATCAAGGCAACCTGCAAAACAATTCATTAGTAGTCTATATTTTTAGTCTTCTTTTTCAATGTCTTGCAAACCATTGTTAGGTCATAATCAACAAGATAATCTAGAGAACAACAAAGCCAAAGATTGGTCAGCATTAGAAAAATTGAAAAATTAGAAATCTAATTGCATATTCAGAAAGAAGATAAAAAATCATGCACTTTCAAAAAAAATTGCACTCAAAAATGTTACCATATGAGCCCGTACAAGGCTCCAGAAGCTACAAAACAAAGGATTAGATACGTACAGTGATCAAAACCTGTCATTTCTGATAAATCTAGAATCCAAAACCAGAAAATAACTCAAACCCAGTAATCTTTAGGAAATTATACCCAAAATCAAAAAACATTGCACTCAATTTGGATCAAATATGAGCAAGATATGATCATTTGAAGTTAGACTATAAAACCAAAAAGCTTAATGGTGATGGCAAAGACTTTTCAAACCCTGCTGACGTCATCAGACTGCGGGATTAAAATTGACAGTTTCGTAGTTCTCACAGGAGTCCATGCAGAATGATGGTTTGATGGACGTCAAATTTAACACAGTAAAAAAAATCTAATTTTTTTTCAATTTTTTTTTTCAAAAATCTGTCTTGTGTTGCGTGTAGAAAAATCTGAAATCTACCTCAATTTTTGTGCCATGGGTCGTACGGCTTCTTCAGGCAAACATTTTTTGCAACAGATTTGATTTTGGGAAAAGAGAGGTGTGTTTATAGTCATTTTGCACCGAAACGATGACTCGAACACAGTGGTGGAGTCAGATTCAACTCAAAGTGGACGGAAAACATAATTGAAAGAAAAAGTTAAAATGAGATCAGAAATTGAATATTCTGCCCCACAGTGGGCGCCAAAAATGTGTGCTAAAATGTTGACACACTTTTATGAGTCATTATATCCAAGATTTCTCAAGAATGAGGTCTCAAATGGTGACTCATAGCTCTCTATTCATGGAGTGCAAGGGTTTATAATGGAGGCCCTCAATTTAGACCTAGTTTGTGCCCATGCAAGTACATCATAAAATAAGAGATTCAAAGAGGAAAAGCAAGAGTGCTAGTCTCCATGATCGTCAAATATGCATGCAAATAAAAATGGAAGCTATTCTATATGATACCAATGCATGAAAGCAAACTAATCTATGAAAGGAAATATACATGCAAGATTATTCTATGAAATGAAATATGAATCTAATCTAACATGCAAGTGCAAGAGTAATCTAAATGGATTGCCATGGATGCATGAGAGAAGAAGATAAGAAAAGAGAAGTTGCAATGTTCAAGTTCAAGTGCTCAAACTCTCCTCCAAAATCGCTCTCCAAACCTGCAGCATAACAATAAGATAAAATCTGGATTCTAAATGAGAAGGAGAGGGCTCCTTATAAAGGAAAGTGTGGAGAGGAATCCATCCTCAAGAGCAATGTGGGATAAATCCCTAAAAAGGCAAGTAAGAGGAAAAAGCCCACCACTTAGAAATATGTGCATTCAAAGTGTAGAGAAAAAGGGAATTTTTATTTATTTTTATTTGATTTATTTCCTTTTTTCATCACAAAGAGATATTTGGGTGAGGATTTTATTTATTTAATTAAAAAAGGGATTTTCTTTTAAATAAGATTATTTTATTTTATTAAAAGGGTAGTTTTCTTTTAATTAAATAAGATTATTTTATTTAATTAAAATGGAAGTTTTCTTTTAATTAAATAAGATTATTTTATTTAATTAAAATGGTTGTTTTCTATTAATTAAATAAGATTATTTTGTTTAATTAAAAGGGATGTTTTCTTTTAATTAAATAAGATTATAGATAAAATGATCAAACCTTAGGAAATATAGAAATAATTGAATTAATTACGATTTGATCGAGGAAATTGATTTGAACTAAAAATATTGCAAGGCATTGATTCAAGAAATTGATAAATTGATTCCGTCATTTGATAAATTGAAGAATGGGGGCCCGTAGTCTAGGCGACCATTTTAGGGTGCATACAAATAGGAGATGGATGAAAGTTCAAAGTGGCTTATATGTTTTGACTATTAAAATTAAATAAAAATTTGAAACAAGATTTTTAATAAACCAAATAGATTTCTCTTATAATTAAACATAGGGACATATCTAATTTTGCAAGGAGAAAGACAACCTCTAGTTTTTCTATACTATATAATCTCAACAAGAATTTGATATTAATGTAAACATGTTAATTCACCTAGCTACTTAACCTAAGAAATTATTACTCTAGTTAGTTAATACTTAATATTTTTTCTGAGGTGTTATATATTTGATAATATTTTTTTGTTATATTATTTCTTAAGATACTTTATGAAATTCTTTGTACTTTGCTATTAGGCTTGATTAACACAATTACCTTATACATGTGTATTGTGAAGTATAATATAGGATTGAGATCCCTAGAATATTATAGCATTGATTATTTATGATTTTTTACAAGGTGAAATATCAACATGTGAACTTTTAAGTATTACAAACACGTTATTGATAGTAATAAATTGATGTAAATATAATTGATTTGATTTTGCATCCTTGTTATACTTGTAAAAAGCCTTACCTGAGTGACTATGTGAAGTGATATGAACCCTAGAAAAGGCACTTGTGAACTTATTTTAATTTAAAATATATTTGATATATGTGTAGACACCCTAAAATGGACACGCTTGCGACTTTACATTAAAAACACTAATTTTCATCTATTAATTAATGGTTTTTTATCATTAATTAATCATCCATTTTCCTCTAAATTCATTTCCCAAATCATCTAATCAAATTCTCAAAATTAATTTTATTTAATTAATTAATTACCAATAATTAATTAATTAAATTAAATTTCTTATAGTTTAAATTGAAAGATTTAAAATTACTAATTAAATTCTTACAATTAAATTAACTTAATTTCATTCAATAAAGCAATTCTAAATAAAAATGAATTCAATTATCTCACATGTTGAAAACTTTAATTACATAAATGAATTAAATATTCATTTATTTTCAAAGAGATAATCTTTAATCAAATCACATGGGTTACTCCACCCATCTCTCCAGTTCACATGGGTAACTCCACCCACCTCTTCAGTTCTAAAAGGTAACTCACAATTAGCTCTTCAGTCAACCAAACTCTATCTCCTCTTTACCAATTGAAGAGGTGGAGTTTACTAATGGCTTCTCCAGTTCCTTTTAATCTCAACTATTCATCTCCCTATCTCTAGGATTGATCTCAACCGTTCATATCATCCTCAATTCCTATATAATAAACCCTTTATAACCATTTGAAGGATCCAGGATTTCAAGATCTCGTGCTCCATTACTCTATCAGTTTGGTTCTAGCATTCAAGTCATCTTGCGATTACAAAAATCCATTCAATTATCAAATTCTTGACACTTCTCAAGTCATAGACGTTGCCCACACCAATACTGAGCATCAAAAATAGTGTTTCGGAAGGAGTAGAGAGAGACAATAGAAGCTTCAAGCACTTTGGGATTTGCATTCATTTGTTTTCCTTTCTTTGCTTGTACATTTTATTGGTTACGTTTAAGTATTCATTATTAGTAGTTTTTGTATTGATTTCCCCATTGCAAACCGGTGCTACTAACCCTCACCTTTGGAAATCTTGGGAACCATGAATCATGAAAGAGGCGTACATTTTGGTGAACCCGATGTGAAGAAAATAGCCTAAATATCTCTTGTAGATGACAGACAGAATCCATCAGCCACAGTCGTATGGTTGCAGACCTCAATTTCATCATTTTCTCGATATCTGGATAATTTCATAATTACTGGTATTTTTCTGCAATTGACGAAAGAGTGTCGTAATTGATTGGTTTAATACCGCAATTGATTGTAGGCTTTTGCATTGCTATTTTGTCATCTTTTGTCTTTATGTCTTCTAGCACTATGCCACAATCATCAATATTTGACCGCAAACCTATGCTTTACCTCAATTGGTTGTACTTTATCGTAATTGACCGATCTGTGCCGCAAATGAAAGCATTCTACCACAGAACAGAGTTATTTTCTGCAATTCCCAAAATTATGCTGTAATTGATAGGAGATTGCCATAATCGAACAACCAGTGTCGTAAATGACATAAAAGATACATTTCTGGATATTTTTCTTGGTTTATGTGTAGGGTTGACTGACGGTGAATTAAAATGAAGGTAATTAGATGCATAATAGGTGATAGATCATTAAGAGATGCAATAAGGAGAACCACCAACTATCGATCTCAACAAAGGGCTATTCTCGCAATTGCAGTTGAAGATCAAAGTGAAGCATACACAAGGTATATTGATTCAATCAAGAGGTTTGCAAGTAAGTATAAAGTCATAATTAATTTCAGCAATCTCAATAATCCCAGAGTTTTTAGATATTATGTTATCTTGGATTGAAAATCTTTCATTTCTTGAGATACTAAACACTTTCTTTGACAGGTTCGAATCAAGGAGACAAGTTAACAATACAACATAAAATTTATTCACTTGTCGATGGATTTAAAAAGAACAGTGTTTGTCACACATCTCACATTTCAGAATTTGGTGCTTAAATTTGACGGGGAGATTTAAAATTGAATAAAGGCAAAGAATCTCTCAATTTGGTGCACTAAAATTGAACAAGCAATCAACACCTACTTTTTGGGCTTAAAAATAAACACTTGTGCTTGTGTGGTGGTGTAGCTTAGTTCACATTTCAAACTTTCATAGCTTAAACGATTTACCTTGTGTCTTGAGTTTTGGGTGCACTTTCATAATCTGTTAGATTAATAACATTTATACTTTTAGAAAGGCATGTATGGGGAATGCGCTTCTTCCTCGAAGAATGACCTTAAACTGGTAATCCTTCTTATCAGTATATAAACAAGGCACGAACCAAAGTTTTATCTTATCTATCTAAGCTTGGGTGAGGTGTGTTGATGATAGTCTGGATTGGGTGAATATCCCTAAGGAGCCAGCATGGTCAACTAGGCTCTTAAGTGAGTCACACACATACAAACTGATTGGATAGATGCTACGGACCCTTACTACAACCTTGTTAATTAGAGGCCAACCTGATCTACCTCTGAACAAATACCTTATTATAGTGCAAGGAGTTTCATAATTTTCCCCCAAGATTCCCAACATATGTGTTCCAAGGTATTTGTGTAGTAAAAGAGATCTTCACTCCACGACAACAATATCTGAAAACGGAAAAAACATGGGCACCTACGTCATAGACCTTTGTGTCCTAGTATTGTGACAATTGTTGTATGAGCTAATAGACATTCAAGCATTGGGCCTATAATATTTTATTTTGAAGCCATTAACTTAGATTAAATATGATTGTTCATTGTTAAGACCTTGTGATAACATTGCAACTTGAAAAAGTTGTAGAACATAGATGTGTCAGTCTGCATTCCTCAAAATACATTATCTTTTGTGATTGTTCTTTGATTAGTTCCAAAATGAAAAAAAAACATCAAAACTATCAAAACAAGTCAAACGTGTTAAAATATAGGGTTTTCAACATCAACTGTCTTTCAAATCAGAAGCCTTGTTCTAGAAAGTCAAAATTGTCAAACAGTGAGATCTATCTTTTGAGTCTTTTTTAGACTGTTTCCCCTTTACCGCAATTGCCTGCATTTTTTTGCAATTGATGGAAGTTTGTCACAATCATCCTCTTTATTTCCATAATTAACCTATTTATTACCGCAATCGGTGATAAATTACCACAATCAACGAGTCACTTTACCGCAATCAGTGGAGTTTTGCCACAATTGACTAGAGACATTTTTACACCTGTTTTGACCTAAAAACCTTGAAAATACTCTCCATTTTGTGTCAAAGACCAGTGTCTATCCCAGAAAAATGTGAATAACATTGTGTGAATATCTAAACATTAAAAAGCATCCCTTCTTTGAAAATCATGATTATCATCTAAAACATTGTTAGTTCAAAAGTTTAGACTCGAAATATCTTGATTTCATCATCTCAAACATCATCATTATCTCTATCAGTGACTTTCTCCCGGGAAAAGGTCAAAAAATCTTATTCTTACATCATCAAAACTTTGAGATCAAGATAAATCAACATTTGTCCTTAGAATTACCCTTGTCCAACACATAACTCGGACTTCCTTAGAAAAGTTATCCTTTTTTGTTTGCTTTATATCCCTTGTTTTAGTAACAAAATCTGGACCCCACTATGTCTCAAACACCTCATGGAGGGACTTACACAAGGTTGAAGGCTAGAATACAACTTGATGAGTCATATATCAACAGATTCCCCGCTTGGGAAACAGAGTGAGAAGATGATCCTTTCACAAATACCAGTCTGCTCTATTTGTTAAAAATCTTCATGGACCAGCCTTGTTCCAAAATGTCACAGAAGAGGAGCTTTATTATATAGAGAAAGACACCTATTCCATGCAAGTAGTTGACATTGTTTTAGAGAGGAACCCCAAACATTTCTTAGCTATGCTGATAAAGAAGGGATTCAAACTCCCCGATGAATTCAGTGTGTCGACCATATGGCTCAAAAACCCTCTTGCAGGTCAAAACACTACTTAGCCCTCTCAGATACTACCTGTGGTTTCTCAAATTTTCCCACCATTGACAATACCAACATTGGCATAGATGATACCCAATCAAACCAAGCAAGCACATCTTCCACTCAAAGCATGACAGGCTCCCAACTAAGTGTACCCATGGTCACTAGTATGCCTCCACCTTTGAACTTGTGGCTTGGCCAATCAAGCTCTCATGCTATGCCTTCCATCCCACCAACAAGCAGTAACCTTTTTGTCACCATGCCACTACCACAGTCAATCCCTACTAGCCTTGGGGTCAACACATCATTCCCACAGAGATCTATCTCTACAGGTCTGACTTTCAGTCAATGCCCACCCAAGGTTACGCCTTTTCTCATCCAACAACAACCTCAACCACAGCAAAAACAACCTCAACCCCAACTTCAGTTGCAACAACCTCAACCCTAGCAGGAACAACTCCAGCTTCAGCTGCAACAACCTCAACCCCGGTAGCAACAATATCAACCCCAGCTTCAACAACAACAACAACATCCCCAACCCCAACAACAAACATAGAAAAACCCACCTTGGGCCACTCACGTGCCCCCATTTTAGAATCATGTGGTGGGAAATCAATATCAAGTCCCAAGGATGAGGTCCTATGTTCTTACTCAAGGGACGCAGAGGTGCAGCCTCATACCTGTTAGTAATAACTGAGAGGGGAGGTGAATCAGTGGCCTCAATTATTATTTTTTTAAACTTTAATCCACTAATCAATATACCTCTGATTATTAAGTCCCTACAAGATGTATTCCTTTGAAATACTTGAAACAAATGACTGTCTGTCAGATTACCTTATCTGTCCCTATTCTCCTTGATTACCGATAAGCAGTAAAACTTATTTACCAATACTCGGTAAATATATAGAGTATACCAATCAATCCATAAATGCATATGTGAAATGTAAAACAATAAATTAATAAACCATATACACATAACACAAGGATTTTAACATGGAAACCCTATTAAGGGAAAAACTATTGGGACCGATACCCCAAATTTTCACTCTTCTAAAGTGAGCCCTGTTAGGAGCCAACCCTATTAAAGGTTAAAAACACACTGTTAAGTGTGACCTTGTTAGAGGATTTTTATACATAGATTGTCACTAAGTATCTGGCATCTATGCTACCATCCTTGAATCAGCCTCTAGACTGTCAATAGGTTTTATGCTAATCTTACTATCATCCTTGAATTAGCGTCCTTCTTAGACTGTCAATAGGCTTTAGGTAAGACCGATGCTACTATCATGAGTCAACATTTTTGGTAATCTTTTAGGATATACCTCAATTATAAAAGATTGTTAAGTCCTGCTCTGTTAAGAGACTTAATGCTTCAATGGTTAAACTGAAACACAATGACCTGTTTCTAATGCAACTTTGAATTTCAGATATTCAGATCTATTTATGTACAATACCTTTCTGATCAATGTATCAATTCACTTTCTTTATACTTCACTCTTTCTGCTTTTTGATGTTGTGCTTTACTATGTGTCAATATCTATAGAATTCTTTAGCTCTCCCTTAGCTTGATTGATCAAAACTGCATGAAGTTTATCCTTCATCAGTTTCTCTTCAGCATCTTCTCTCAATTCACTCCCCCATGTATTTGATTTCTTATGGAAATTAATTATGCTTGTCTCTTATATAGACATGATATTCCTTAATTCTTGGTTCTTGATTCTTGATTCTTGGGGTGAAAAACAATTCAGCCAAATTGATTTATGGCTTTAACTCCTGATTTATCTCATAGTTATCTTCTTGCCAACTGTATAAATCATCTTTAAATCACTTACTTAACTATGGTTGAATAAAACAAATAAAAAAACCAGTTAAGTTTATCCTTAAGCTCTGCTAGCTAGATATTTTTTCATTTTCTGATCTCTCTATTTTGTCGGTCAATTCTGTAGTTCATCGTCGGTGACAACTGCCAGTTCCATTGGTGCAACTTCAGTTAGCTTCAGGATCTTTGTCCGTCGGGTATCATTGGATCTTTCTCATTGGGAAACACTATTTTTATCTCATCAGGTATCACTATGACTTTATCTCTGTCTTTACCAATGGTGTGCACTCTACCGGTGTGGTTTGTCACTTAGTGAATACTTGACTTTTATGCATTGTTGAAAGCATAACCTCTGTTCCATTGATTCTCTGAAGTCCTTGGAATTATTTATATGACCATACAGATGATATCAAGTTGACATCAATGACAATACAAACCATTAACTGATTTAATATCTTGCATCATCTTCAACTTAACATTATCAAACATTCCTTAATTCTCGGTTCTTGATTCTTGATTCTTGGCATGAAAAGCAATCCAGCCAAATTGATTTAGGGCTTTAACTCCTAATTTATCTTGTATTTATCTTCTTCCCAACTATATAAATTATCTTTAAACCACTTACGTAACTATGGTTGAATAAAACAAACAAAACAACCAGTTAAGTCTATCCTTAAGCTCTATCAGCTAGATATTTTGTCATTTTCTGATCTCTCTATTCTGTCGGTCAATTCTACAATTCATCAATGGTGACAACTACCAGTTCCATTGGTGCAACTTTAGTTAGCTTTGGGTTCTCCGTTCGTTGGGCATCATTGGATCTTTCTCGTCGGGCAACACTATTTTTAGCTTGTCGAGCATCCTGTGATTTTGCTTCATTGGGAAACACTGTCTTCTGCTCATCAGGTATCACTGTGACTTTATCTCTGTCTTTACCGATGGTGTGCACTCCGTCAATGTGGTATGTCACTTAGTGAATTCTTGACTTTTATGCATTGCTGAAAGCATAACCTCTATTCCATTGATTCTCTGAAGTCTTTGGCATTATGTATATGACTATACAGATGATATCAAGTTGACATCAATGACAATACAAACCATTAACTAATTTACTATTTTGCATCATCTTCAACTTAACATTATCAAACACTCAATCAGTTACATGTCATCAATCTCTCCCTTTGGCATTGATGGCAACATTCTTGATTATCATACTATACTATTTATAATACAACATGAAATACAATTGTTGAGATTCATCAAATTACCAAACAGTTTATTTTGATAACTGATAAAAATGTCTGACCACCGGTAAGCTCTGTGTTAGCTTAGATTTGATTCTTACAGCTTTTCCATTTCTTCTTCTGATGTGTTGTATCCTCTGTCTGTGTCAATTTCTCTCTTGACTGTTCTTCTTCTTTGATTTCTCTGTCTTTTGTTTGCAACTTTGATATAAATTCTCTCCCTGTGGATATGATCTCTCCATGTTTGGAGTAATTTGATAATGAATAGTTTCTTATGATAATATGGATACATTCTCTCCCTTTGACATTAATGCCAAACAAATATTTTCACAAATATCTGACATTTTGTCAAACAATTTCTTCTATCCATAATATATTCCTTGAATTTCCCTTATCCATCATCAATATAACAATTTTCTCTGGTGCTTGGTTCTGATATATACCTTTTTTATATATAGATGTAGCTTTGAAGTTCAGCTTCTGCTTGCATCAATCATGAATGATATTCTGATAATATATGGCTGATGCAGCATTCAGTCCTTTTACTGACTGGTAGACATGGGTTTGACCCCTAGTCTTTTTCTCAGGAACTCAAATGTATCCTCGGGCAGTGGCTTGGTGAAGATATCAGCCAATTGTTCTTTTGATTGCACATATTCAAGTATCACCTCTTTTTCTTAAACTTGTTCTCTTAAATAATGATACTTGATGGTAATGTGTTTAGTCTTTGCATGCATGACTAGATTCTTGGAAATATTTATTTCACTGGTGTTATCACAATAGATAATTATTGGTTCTTTGATCTTCATATGCATACCTTCCAGCAACTATTTGATCCATGCAATATTTGAGTAGTTTGCAGCAGCAGCAACATATTCTGCTTCTGAAGTGGACTGAGAGATGCATCCTTGCTTCTTACTAATCCATGTGACAAGTCTGTCACCCATAAAGAATGCTCCTCTAGTTGTGCTCTTCCAGTCATCAAGATCTCTAGCCCAATCAGCATTGGTAAACACTTATAGTTCAAATTTTCCTTCTCTTCTATACCATAATCCAAATTCCTCAGTATTCTTCAGATATCTTAGTATTCTTTTCATAGAAATTATATGTGATTCCCTGGGGTTAGCAAAAAATCTAGCAACAATTCCTACTGCATGTGTAATATCTGGTCTAGTGTGTACAACATACATGAGTTTTCCTATTATTGATCTATATAGAGTCTGATTTACCTCTTTTTTCTTGTCTTCTTTTGTTAATTTTCATCTAGTAGCCATCGATGTTCCAACAGGTTTGGAATCTTCTATCTTGAATATTTTCAGGACTTCTTTGATGTATTTGGACTGTGTAATGAAAATACCTTCATTTTGTTGAATGATCTATAGACCAAGAAAGAAATTCATCTCTCCAAACATAGACATCTCAAATTCTTTGCTCATCTCATCATCAAATGATTTGCATAGCATATCATTGCCACCAAATATGATGTCATCAACAAATATTTCAGCAATCAAAGTGTTAGCATTAGTGTCTTCTTTTAAATAAAGATTGTTGTTTTCACTAGTCCTCATGAATCCAATACTTATTAGATAGGAATGAAGTCATTCATACCAGGCTCTAGGAGCTTGTTTCAATCTATACAAGGCTTTGTGAAGTCTACATACCATGTTCCTCTTGT
>MU224983.1:3552350-3565062 GCA_018584345.1 Thuja plicata | reverse complement strand
TACTACCTATTGAGGTTGAAATCCCATCTTTACGAATCTCTCTACAAGGACTAGTTACTGATGAACAGTACCGCATTGATCGGATAAATTCTCTGGACCTACTGGATGAGCGCAAACAACAAGCATTCGATCACCTCAAAGTGTACCAAGCGAGAATGTCCAAAGGTTACAACAAGAAGGTTAAACCACGCAAGTTTTAAGTGGGGGACCTTGTCCTAAAAGAGAATCCTAAGAACCAGCCTAACAGAGAGCGGAAAGGAAATTTTGAACCTAACTGGCTGGGGCCTTATGTTATCACTGCTACTTTTGGGACTAGAGCTTATCAGTTAGCTACACCTGAGGGAGACGTTCTTCCTGATCCTATCAATACTCTACATTTGAAGCAGTTCTATGCTTAATGTTCGGCTAGCAGAGCCTGTACAGCAAAAATTTTTTGCAAAACACCAAAAACATTCAGAAAATTTATCCTGAAGAAATCCAAAAATAGTGGAAAAGGTCCTTCAAAATGGGTATCCTTGGTGAAAACCTGGTAAACAGGTGCCTTGATACTACAAAAACATTCAAAAAAGCAAAAATAGCAAAAAAATTGAAAAAAAAAAAGAAAAAGTGCCTTGATGAGCACTTGGTAAATAGGCATCTTGGTAGCAAAAAGAAAGAAAAAGATCTTGCCAAGTGAAAACCTGGCAATCAGGCGTCACTTGTGTTCTGCGCTCCATCTATCAATGCACTACTGATACTAGGCCTTCATAATTTTGCCTGTGCTCATACGCTGACTTCATATTCCTACATGACTATCTTATCCTCACTTGGGATTTGTCTATCTTTATGTCTTAGGAATAGGTCATTCTGCACTAGGGGCATCTTTGTTGGCATAGTCAGTTACGGTTGCTAGGTTTCTCTAGGATGGTTTGTCTCACAAACATGATGTTTCTCAATACATACAAAACAATGTCACTTACTCAAAACAAAGGTGTCTTTTGACGACATGGGACATGACATTTAAACACACACACCTGCTACTATGGGGGCGCCTGCTGCTGTGGTGGTGGTTGTACCACCTGTTGTACATGAGGGCCCAGGCCAACAGGATATGTATATCTAGGGAATGGGTGCACTAATATGTGGTCCCTATATGCAGGTGTCATCCCTGCATTTTTCGCCCCGTCCATGTAATCCCACCTAGCTGGTGGTACTTGAGCATCTATCATGCTCTGGCCTCTGTCCAACTATCTCTGCCAGCCCTTCTTCATCTCATCGACGAATCAAGCGTAAGTACAAAACTCCTACGAGACATCCTGAGGTCTCCCAAACTGTCGCAACACTCTTGTGAGCAAGAAGTGCTCAATAACGCTAATAGTATGCCCAATCAAAGGACGTGAACAAAAAATATATGACATCTCATGTCGTGCTTCATCCCATACCTCTGTGGCTATCCAGGGCCTCCATATGACTGTTTCCATATCATCTATCTGAGCTCACCATTGCTCTATCTTACCCAGCACGGGCTAGGTCATAGGACCTGCGTACCTATATATATACAGCTCCAAAGGCTATCATGTGTCACAGAAAATTAGCCTACATATGGGAAGGTGCTCCCAGGCCCAGATCTAAAGAACGATGACTCCCACCGCCATAGTCTGTGCACCTTGATACACAATCTTGTGCATCTCATGATACATCTATACAAGCATACACTCACCCCATCCAAAAGTCACTACAGGTGTAGCCAGCATCCTTTGCAACATGCCTCCCCAACCACACTCCAACCCGTGCTAACCTCGATCGGGACCAAGTGGCAACTCAAGAAAAGCACCAAGACAACTGCCAGGGGGTGATCCATGCCATAGAGGCTCGTCAACTCCTCCCAAGAGATGGCCTGACCCATCAATAGATCATCCCGAAAGACTGCTCTCAGTGCCAGTGTACCTGCTCTTGGCTGAGTATCATACTCTACACGAGCTCTGTGAAATGGTACTCTTAGAATCCTGTAAATGTCCTTAGGAGTGACTGTCATCTCCCCCAGCGGCAAATGGAATGTGTTCATCTCTGAATGGAAATGCTCGACCAGTGCGCCCAATAAACCGTGATTTACCCGAATATCGGGTGCATCACAAAGGTATGACAATTCAAGCCTGTCGATATGAGCACCATCAGCATCTGACAGTCTCTACAGTAGCTCACCCACGATAGGATAATGTGACCAGAATGCGATATCAGGGAAGTCAACCTGCAAAGCAAGTGACAAAATTGGATCAGTACCTCAACATGATGATTTTTCAAAGCAATGACAACAAATACAGCTATGGACCTATCCTAAACATAGTTTTGAGGCAATGTAACTGGCTGACTCTATGACATAAAAAAATGACAACTTTTTGAGCTAAGAAAGATTCACATGCAAGGAAACTCTTTTCCCGCGTGAGCTTTCTGCCTTGCGCGAGACAGGATGTCTTCCCGCGCGAGATTCCTGAAATCTCACGCGGCGTAAGCGCGCACTTCGTGCAAGCACGCAGAAGGGACCCGCACGAGGAATCCCTGATCTGCGCGAGGAATCTGATTCCTCGCACAAAAGGCGATCTAGGCCGTCGCGAGGAAATTGTTCCCTCGCACGAGATTGGATGCAATAGACCCTAAAAGCTTCAAAATGTGCTAAAAATGATCTAAAATTAATAAAAATTTGAAATGCGGGATAATGTTTTGATTGCTTACAGGTGCGTCATACTCCGGTGGCCGGTTGTGTCATCGGGAGCACTCAAATCGGTGTGTATGCACAGGAATGCTATCAATGTCAGCTGGAGCTCGCACCATCGCTAAAGTCAAAGGTGAATAATGATTTGAAAATGACCCCTCTGGGCCTTATATAGCTATTTGACCTAATTTTCAAAGTGCTCTATTTTCTATGAAAATTGCACCCTTGGCTAAATGGACCGTTCTGAATCCATTTTTGTGATCGAAATTGAAATCTGACACTCCTAAGTAGCTCGAAATCATGTTTTAAAATTTTCAGACCGACGCGATCAGACGCTTGTGCAGTCAACCTTCTGACATCGCTTTCTTGTCAAAATCATCTCTCGTCATGATTTTCTCAGCTTCTGCAATCTTTTCATCAAAGTCAACTCTAGTCAATTTTGGTCAAACTTGGTCAACTACGGTCAATCTAATCAACAGGACCTCTCGATCGCTCTAAATCGATTATGCCTTCTCTTGATCTCTCTTTGATTTCTCTAGATCTTTGATCTTATTTCTATCTGTGATTTCTTGATATCATCATTATGATGTGTCATCTGTCAATTTCACTCTCGATGGGGCAGGATGATTGCATCATTGAATCTTTTCGCATTATTCTCGAATCAGTCTGATCTGAATCAAAAGTCCCCATCACTAGGGGCATCTCATCACTTGGGAAATATTCAGTTTTTTGTACCTTATGGTCAAAATTGGATATTCCATGATCTTGAATCTCTAGGGGCATCATGATGTCTCGCATCTTGTCATCTATCTTTCTAGGTATCTGAGCAATCTAACTCGGATCCTCAAGGATCAAGCTTCATTTTGGAGATGATTCTTGAAAATCTCATTAGGTATTGGGGCAATCTAACCCTAATTCCTGAAAGTTATGCTTCATTCCGAAGATGTCTCTCAAAATCTCTTTAGACTATTATCTAGGCAACCTAACCTAGATCTCGGAGGGCTACCCTTCGTATCGGGGCTATCTAACCCTGATTCTGCAGATAGTCCTAAATCTTCATCAGCTATTAGTGGACATTGGGGCAATCTAACCCTGATTCCGATCTTCTCTTGGATGGTTCTGCTTCTTGATCTGATCGGTGTCTTGGCAACCTAACCTAGACTTCCAAAATCTTCATCTATCACATCAGACTATTCTTTGAATCAATGCGTTGCTCGCACATCAATTCAAAGAGGGGCAAAATGTAACACCCCAAAATTGACACTTTATAATTCTAATCAATTTTGGTGCATTTTCTCGTCATCAAAGTCCTATTGTACTAAGAAAATTCTCTTCCTAATTGACTTTAATTGACTTGGTCTCAAATGCAAAAAACCTGAATTTGCATAAATCTCACATTATTTAATTTTGAAATTATCAAGGTTTATTAGCTAAAAATCCTTATGATTAATTAATTTAATTCTAAAGTCCTAAGTGCTTTCAAATTAAATTAATTCCACCCCCTTTAGCTAATACACATCAAAAAGGAATGGAATAGTTATTTAATTATTAGGATGAATTATCCTCAAAAAGGAATTCCATAATTCCATGTGAAAAGCCACTCATGTGGCAATAATTCAATCTTTTAATTGAATAGTTCCTTCAAAAATTGTCTCACCTTCCCCCATGGAAATGAAGAGTCAATCGTTTCTTTTCAAGAAACTCTTCATCCCCTTCTCAGGTTGTTCTATATTATGGGCCTCATTTTCTTCATTTGGGAGGATCAATTTTTAGAGCATCAAAATTATAGTTAATTTTTGTCTCACCTATTTCATATTTCATAGTTTTTGTTGCATTTTAGTTTAAATCTCATTTAGTGTGATTGCATTCTCATGGCTAGTGTAATTTGATTATTGTTCTGGTTTAATTCAATTAAATCTGCAGATCATTCTAGATTATTTATGGCATTTTCATGCTTAGATTAATGGAAATTTCATTCTTAGATTAATGGAAATTTTCTCATCTCTCATGCTTTAAATTCTCAATTTTAGCAATGGTCAAGGTTGTTGGCTCTCATTCTGAGAGTAAATTCGACATCCCCAACTAAATAGGAGGCAGCAGGTCACTTCAATCAAGTTTGTGAAATGGACAATTCATGTTCATCTTTGCAAATTGAATGATTGAGTAAGGACTATGTTGGGTTTGTGTTTGATTTAGAGGTCACATTCAAGCACATAACAATTCTTATAATGAGTCATTTATTACTAAAACCAGATACACTTAAGCAATCAAGCTAATCAAGTCTATCAAAAGAGTCGAGCCAATCAAGAGAATCAAACTGAATCAAGGAACAATAAAAAATGTTGACTAGGTCAGTCAGTCGGTCAGATGTTAGTCTATATTTCATGATTATGTTCTTACGCTACTCCAGGACCCACCAAGTGAGGAGAGTAGCTATGATGGATCATAACTTATTTTCTCTGATTGCTGCTTGTTGAATTTCACTTCGATTCCAGGGCCATGATGATTTAGGATAAATGCGGTAGGCGCTGTCACTTATCTAGCAGCCACGCAGTTTCACGATCTGAGCTTAACCCTGGGAAATAATTGGACATTCCTTCTCTTTTATATGCTTGTTTATTTCCAATAGAATCATAGTGGTATCCAGATGGACTCTGGGTGCATTGGATTTCTATCTTGGTTTTTATGGGCTTTCTTCTTAAAATCAAGAGTTCATGGTGTTATCCAGATAGACTCTGGGTGCATTGGAATTCTATCTTGATTTTTTGGTCTTTCTTTTCAAAATCAAGAGCTCATAGGTGCTATCCAGATGGACTCTGGGTACATTGGAGTTCTATATTGGTCTTATTTTTTTTGTTTGGTCAGATCATTCAAAGGGAAAAGCGGTATCCAAATGGTCAATATCTAGGTGTTTTTGGCTCTCTTTCTTTTCAAACAAGGAACATAGCTGAACCCAAATGGTCAATATTTGGGTGCACTAAGTTCTCTTTCTATTCAATCTATCTACTCCTTCCGTTTATCAAGAGGTCATGGCGGCATCCAGATGGTATGTGATCTGTATGTATTGGACACTCTTCAGAATTTCATAAAAAGATGCAATGATGACAAAAATTAGAAATGCAACAGCGACTTGGGACACTCATCCATTCTATCAATTCATATCTATCAAAAAAAATTTAAAAAAATCTATTTTCTATCATTTCATATCTATCAAATCACATCTCAGAGAACACATTTCCACTAACTGTCTTCTAACTAACACATGCATTACTTAGATATTTTGTGCATAGTAGATTGCATTCATTTATTGCATAAGAAAAATCCAAAATATGAGCATAGTAGATCATATAATCAATGCATCCATCATCAATAAAATTATAACTAACATGGGAATGCATTAATCATCATCATATAGTGATTCACATTTTCAACAAATTAATGCTCATCTGACGCATTTTCTATGCTTAATTTGTTGAGGGGGCATATAGTCCACCTGCTGTCACTAGGGCAAGCTGAGGCAGGATCAAAATAGAGAATTCTTTGACACGACGTGATGAATCACATTATATCAAAGAGGGGGAAATGTAGACACCCTAAAATGGACACGCTTGCGACTTTACATTAAAAACACTAATTTTCATATATTAATTAATAGTTTTTAATCGTTAATTAATCATCTATTTTCCTCTAAATTCATTCCCCAAATCATTTAATCAAATTCTCAAAACTAATTTTATTTAATTAATTAACCTTAATTGATTAATTACCAATAATTAATTGATTAAATTAAATTTCCTATAGTTTAAATTGAACGATTTAAACTTACTACTTAAATTCTTCCAATTAAATTAATTTAATTTCATTCAATAAAGAAATTCTAAATAAAAAAGAATTCAATTATCTCACATGTTGAAAATTTTAATTACATAAATGAATTAAATATTTATTTATTTTCAAAGAGGTAATCTTTAATCAGATCACATGGCTAGCTCCACCCACCTCTTCGGTTCTAAAAGGTAACTCACAATTAGCTCTTCAATCAACCAAACTCTATCTCCTCTTTACCAATTGAAGAGGTTGAGTTTACTAATGGCTTCTCCAGTTTCTTTTAATCTCAACCGTTCATCTCCCTATCTCTGAGATTGATCTCAACCGTTCATATCATCCTCAATTCCTATATAATAAACCATTCATAACTATTTGAAGGATCCATGATTTCAAGCTCTCGTGCGCCATTACTCCGTCAGTTTGGTTCTAGCATTCAATCCATCTTGCGATCACACAAAGCCATTCAATTATCAAATTCTTGACACTTCTCATGTCATAGACGCTGCCCACACCAATACTGAGCATCAAAAATAGCATTTCGGAAGGAGTAGAGAGAGAGACAATAGAAGCTTCAAGCACTTTGGGGTTTGTATTCATTTGT
The DNA here is from genome assembly GCA_018584345.1 of Thuja plicata. NCBI lineage: Eukaryota > Viridiplantae > Streptophyta > Pinopsida > Cupressales > Cupressaceae > Thuja > Thuja plicata. Next base: position 3,557,944 of record MU224983.1, on the reverse strand, counting down.
TTTCCTTTCTTTGCTTGTACATTTTATTGGTTACATTTAAGTATTCGTTATTAGTAGTTTTTGTATTGATTTCCCCATTGCAAACCGGTGCTACTAACCCTCGCCTTTGGAAAGCTTGGGAACCACAAATCAACAAATTAATGCTCATCTGATGCATTTTCTATGCTTAATTTGTTGAGAGGGCATATATTCCACCTGTTGTCACTGGGGCAAGCTGGGGCAGGATCAAAACCTAGAATTCTTTGACACAACGTGATGAATCACATTGTATCAAAGAGGGGAAAATGTAGACACCCTAAAATGGACACGCTTGCGACTTTACATTAAAAACACTAATTTTCATCTATTAATTAATGGTTTTTTAATTGTTAATTAATCATCTATTTTTCTCTAAATTCATTCCCCAAATCATCTAATCAAATTCTCAAAATTAATTTTATTTAATTAATTAACCTTAATTGATTAATTACAAATAATTAATTAAATAAATTCAATTTCCTATAGTTTAAATTGAAAGATTTAAACTTACTAATTAAATTCTTCCAATTAAATTAATTTCATTTCATTCAATAAATCAATTCTAAATAAAAAATAATTCAATTATCTCACATGTTGAAAACTTTAATTACATAAATGAATTAAATATTCATTTATTTTCAAAGAGCTAATCTTTAATCAGATCACATGGGTAACTCCACCCACCTATTTAGTTCACATGGGTAACTCCACCCACCTCTTTAGTTCTAAAAGGTAACTCATAATTAGCTCTTCAGTCAACCAAACTCTATCTCCTCTTTACCAATTGAAGAGGTGGAGTTTACTGATGGTTTATCCAGTTCTTTTTAATCTCAACTGTTCATCTTCCTATCTTTGGGATTGATCTTAACCATTCATATCATCCTTAATTCCTATATAATAAACCCTTCATAACCATTTGAAGGATCCAGGATTTCAAGCTCTCGTGCGCCATTACTCCATCAGTTTGGTTCTAGCATTCAAGTCATCTTGTGATCACACAAAGCCATTCAATTATCAAATTCTCGACACTTCTCAAGTCATAGACGTTGCCCACACCAATACTGAGAATCAAAAATAGCGATTCGAAAGGAATAGAGAGAGACAATAGAAGCTTCAAGCACTTTGGGGTTTGCATTCATTTGTTTTCCATTCTTTGCTTGTATATTTTATTGTTACATTTAAGTATTCATTATTAGTAGTTTTTGTATTGATTTCCCCATTCCAAACCGGTGCTACTAACCCTCGCCTTTGGAAATCTTGGGAACCATGAATCACAATAGAGGCGTACAATATGAAGAGAGGATAATAATGTATTTTAAAATACATTATCATCATCTTATTTTGACTATATAGATTCCATGGTAGTTAACAATCAATTACCACATAGTATAGAATATGTTTGGCATCACAATTTTTTATATATTAAAAACCAACAAAACAAGGGTATTATCCCTTAGAAAACTACAACCCGAAGGCATAAACAAATAGACCAAAATAGCTATTTATAGTATGGTCAAGAATAGACCATTAACAACACACTAGAAGAACAACCAATAACTCACATCAAGAGCAGGTAGACAACTCACCCACATCGTGGGGAGGAGAATGAGACTGCAAAGTTGTTTTTTTCTTTTCCGACATACAATCATCCAGATGATACTTTTAGTAGCTTCCCCACCACAAGGGGAAGGTGGTGGAACCCTCTTTGTGAGATAATAAGCACTAGGATTAAAGCGTTGACAATGTTATACCTCATCAACCAAATGTTGGAACAGATCACAAGTATCAATTGGAGGAGGGTCCAAGTGGCCAAAGGGGAATGCACCAGAAGCAAGAGGTGGAGTTGGATCCATTGAGTTTGAGAAGGCCAAATCAGCAAGAGCGTCACCTTGGGGGGAGTCATCATCAACCTATGAAGAGTCATGAAAGAAATAATTAGAGGCTAGGATGGTCAAATGATCATCATTTGCATCCTTCCACCAAGTGGAAACACCTTTACAATGTGAGAGAGAATAATTTGTAGCCACATGACCAGTAGAGAAGCGTTGCCGAAACCTAAAAGGGAGGCCCTCATAATCAAATTTTTGAGTTCATGGCCTGTCACTAACCATGAAAACCACATCCCCCCGAAAAGGTGTGGAGAAGTCAAAGTCAACCAGAATGCAAGTGAAGGTAGAGAGGCCCATTGTCATCGTAACCTCATCCACCTTTAACAAATGACCAATAAAGTTGTTGATGGCCTCAAAACAAGAATTTTCCCAAAAATGAAGGGGAATATTGGGGAGATGAATCCACACTAGACACACACTAAGTGGTTTCGTAAGCGGGTTAAAAGAGACTATCTAGGGTTTGGCAAAGAGAGTGATTCCCCCAAACCCACATATTGGTCAGCACCAAATCACGGTCACAAACCAATGAATCTACAAGCCAACCTACAAAATTCGTAGAAATCCACATTATCCACCACATCTGGGCCACACACCACTACAGGGGATCTCTTGGCAAAGGCAAGAGGTCAAGATTTCTTCTTTGAAGGAATAGTGGCAACAAATTTGGAAACACAAGAAACTTTGTCCAATAGCAATAGAGAGAGGCCTTGGGAGGGGTACCCCCTCATTCTCTGCCTTTGTAGACTCAATACTAGGTCTCTGAGAAGAGTGCCTAGTGAGCGTCGCTCCAACAGAAACCCTTCCACCAATAGTGTCAAGAATAGAAAAAATAACCCCTAAATCACCCACAACCAAGTGTGGCCCAATTTACCCAAAGACTCTATCCTAGGAATCATTGAGGTAGAGAGATCGGGGCAAGAGCCAACCCCTTCTATTGGTCGAAGATGGAAAAATATTGTGCACATCCTCTGATCCAAAATGCAAATTAGACAAGGTTATAGTAGATGGAACGAATGTAACACACAGGATGAGCACCCCCGAACCACCCATAGGTAGAGAAATAGAGGGCAGTTTTGAGACAAAAATAGTCATTATTTCTACAAGCACTAATGAGGAGGCAAAGTCGACACGCATTAAGCCCCCATCGAGCGGTGTTACAAGGACCTTTGAATTCAAACCTACAACATTAGCGGGAATACATGTTGGGGCAGAAGTGAACATGAATGTAAACATCACATTTTTAATTAATTATAAATAATGGCATTCACAGTGTTAGTAGTATGACATGGTATATCTACATGCACGCATATCCTACTCATGTCATGCAATGTCCTACTCTCATAAAATGGTAGAGAACCAAATCAATATAATTTGCTAGGCTGATTTCATCTATATTTTAATGAATATACAACTTTGGTCAAAATACTTTAAGATATCTAATTTTTCCCAAAAAGAGGATCAACCTTCTCTATTATTCCATATTCATAATGTTAGAGTAATAGTCTATCGGGTTATTAATTAAATCATTATGATCTAATTACTAACTCACCTATTCACTCTAGTTGCTTAAGCTAACCTTAGGTTTTCCCTTTTAGGGTTTCGTGATTCCTTTTATAAGGATTCACCTCTTAGTTTTCTTTACAGAGTTTTGACATCACATTGTAACTCATAGAAACATATTGTTAATATATTGTTTTCTGTTGCATACGATGTCTCCTCTGGCTTTTTGGCCTCCATAGCCATTCTTCTCTTCTGTCTTTGCTTCTTTCTTGTGACAATCATGCATGCAGGTGTTCTTGGGTGGATTTTTTTTTCTCAAATCTAACATGGTATCATAGCTCTCTTGCTACTTGTTGTTCTAGTTTTTTTGAAGCAAGCTCATCGCAGTTCGGGGGTTTGAAGTTCTCCAGTCTTTTCTGGCATCTTTCATTGATTCTGGGGGTCTTTGTTTTTTGAGGCACTTTGGACCAAAACTGACCTCACAGTTGCATCCAGAAGGCCCAAAAACCTCAGAATCCATATAAGGCACGTCCGATTTGGACACTGGGGCGTCTGGGAGAAAAATTTTGGCCTTCTAGGGCCGTATGGGCACAGTTTTCGAGAAAAAAAAAAATTTAATGGTTTTTGGGCGCGCGCAGTATGTTTTAAAAGGCGCCGCCACCGCTCCACCGGGGCTCGGCCACCGCCGGCAGCACCTCCATCTGCCCTGCGGGTTCCGCCACCGCCCCTCAGGCTCCGCCGCCCCCGCGGCCCGCTCCGCCGTCCCCCGGCCTCCGTGTCGCTCTGCTCCCCGGCGCACACCTCTCAACGGCCCCCGTCGCCCGGCCTTCCCCGCCGCTCCGACCCCCCGCCACCAGCCTCCGCCGCCAGCTGCCTTCCACGGTCACCGCCCCGCCAGCCCCGACGGCCACCGCCAATCAGCCCGCGCCGCTCCGCCCAGCGCCCTCCGCCGCCACTCTGCCCGAACTTTTTGATAGCCCCCGCGGGCCTTTAAGCATAGTAGGCGGTCATATGAATGACTGGGGGCTCGGCCCCAGCCCCCTGCATGCGCCATGCGCCCAGGGGCCCAATTTTTTTAGCCCAGGGGCTTATTTCTTAGTTTTTGAGGCCTTTCTGACCCCCCGGGACTGTTTTCGCTCTATCTTGAGCATCCGGGGGTCTTTTTCTGACTTCCATATACCGTCGGAAATCTCTTTCCAAGAAAATTCCGATGATGGTAGTTAGAGTTTTGGGTTCTGCCATTTTGACAGCATTTTTTTCTGTTGAAGTCCGATGTTTATTTTTGCCTTCCGGGAGTCATATCTGGCTCATCCAGACTCCATTTTTGGCAAACCAGATATTGTCAGAAAGCTGGTTCAGTGAACTATTCAGTTGCAGGGGTATTTTTTTTAGATTCTGCTCTGGGTTTTCTCTCCTCTGAGTTTGGCATTTTTTGCACTCTGGTGGATTGCTTGGGTTCTACAGGTCCTGGGATCTCTTCTTCTGATATTCTAGCTCACTCTTCTTTCTGACTTCTGAGCTTGTATGCTTCTCCACTGTTGCATTTTGTTCTGTAAATGCACTAAGATAAAGTGCCTACTTCTACATTTATGGGATCTTGTACACTTTGTATGGTTTTTGTACTCGCACTCTGTTATAAAGTGCCATGGGGGGTTATGATGATTATGCCATTTTAGGCGCATCCACCTTTGTCAAGTGAGCGTACCTTTCATGACATTAGCCTATGATGTGTGTCGGTGACACCGCCCTTTATCCTATGTTTGTACTTTTGTTGCACTGTTGGTGTTCCTGGTTCTTTCTTCTACAGATGTTTCTGGCATTGCATTTCAGTGTTCCTGTCACCTCTCCCAGTTCAGCATTATGGGGGGGTTCACCTATTGGTTCTATTGCTTCCTGGTTCGATTGATCAACTCTTCAGACATTGTCTTCTCTACCTGGTCATGCACTTCAGTGGGGGTTCCAGCAATCTCTTCTAACAGAGTTTTCAGCTATATGCTTCGGAGATGCTTCTTGCTCATTCTTGTTCCTCTCTCTGGGACTTTCCCTAGATTGAAGGCTTAGTTTCCTTCATCTAGTTTATTTCTTGTTTTGGGTACCTGATCAGGCCTTGTTGTCGGGACCCATCTTTCCTGCTTTCTGCAGTAGTTTCCTAGGTTTTGCTTCTCCCTAAGCTTATCTTAAGGGGGG
>MU224983.1:3536526-3552298 GCA_018584345.1 Thuja plicata | reverse complement strand
TACTAACTCACCTATTCACTCTAGTTGCTTAAGCTAACCTTAGGTTTTCCCTTTTAGGGTTTCGTGATTCCTTTTATAAGGATTCACCTCTTAGTTTTCTTTACAGAGTTTTGACATCACATTGTAATTCATAGAAACATATTGTTAATATATTATTTTCTGTTGCATACGATGTCTCCTCTGGCTTTTTGGCCTCCATAGCCATTCTTCTCTTCTGTCTTTGCTTCTTTCTTGTGACAGTCATGCATGCAGGTGTTCTTGGGTGGATTTGTTTTTCTCAAATCTAACACATAACTCATTCTCAAGAACACAAACCAAATTAACATATGGAAAATAAAATCACTTTCAATCACTCATGCAACATGCATATACTTTTAAATGAATATTACTTTTTCTCTTTAATACTTCCATATTTTTTTGTCAATTCAGAGTATGTATAAAAGATAAAAACATCTTTACTAAAGATTAAAAAAGGTTACATGAGTGGCCAGCTTAATAAAGTTAAAAGATAATAGATTTAACATATAAAACTTGCATTTCCTTTGCATATGTAAAAATACATATGATTATTTATGTAAGTGTTCTAAAAAAGTGTGCCTTTGGTTCTAATGTTATAATCCTATTATTGATTAGCACTAAGGCTACATTTATGGTGTCCTTGCTACTTGGAATATTGAACCAAAGCTGCAACATAATAGATAGATCAGCTAACGAGAGAGAACCATTGTTCATTGCATATTATTTCTCTAAAAATAAGGCCAAATAGCTTATGCAATTTTTTAAAAGTGTAACTTTGATTCCAATGTTATAATCATGTTTTTTATTGGCACTAGAGTTGCATTGATGTGTCCTTGCTACCTAGAATGTTGAGCCAAAACCACACCATGATAGATTTGTTTTTTTTATGAGATAGAACCATTGTTCATCATGTATTATTTCTTTATAACAACCATCAAAGAGCTTGTCAAATGCTACATACTTGAAAGACCCTTCAAAGGACAATTAAAGCATGGTTTTTTCTTCTTGCCTATTGTATACCACATTCATGTTGCAAACAAAATCCCTTTGTTGAGCTATGTTTATGTTTCATTGTGTTGGCTTCATTCCAAAACTTGACCCCGAAGTGTAGGAAGGAATGTGATTCATTTTACAACTTATTACATTTCTAAATATCATTTTTAGAGATGTTTCTATTCATAAAAACTCTAGACATGTGGAAAAAAGATTGTTATTCCCACTTGGACTAAGACATTACTTTTACCAAATATTGGATTGAATTAAGGTAAAGCAAAGTAAGAAACACACAAAATTGTTTGATTGAATTAACAAATAACTTTTGCAAATTAATTATTACGGGTAGTTTTTACAAAGGATTAGATTAATGGTGTATACAATATTTCTATTATTAACATAGAGGTTACATAGTAAGTTTTCAGTCTTCAGAAACTATGAGTGTAAAAAAGAAAAAGAAAAAAAAGTTAATCAATTGACTCATTAAATTAGAAACTTTGTTTAGGCTAAAAGGGACAAATATTAAGGACAACCCACATATCTTGGTTACACTATATCGAATGAAAATACAAAGGAGGTTTGGAAAGGATTGTGTAGGCTTGGAAGAGATGGTTCCTTGGAAGCATTTAGTTCAATTACGAGTTCAATCTACTTTTGTTGACCGCTCATGGAACTGGACTAATTAGAAAGACAAGCTCTTTTTTTTTTTCAGAAAAACATGGATCTACTTCAATCAACTCAATTTGGAATGCATGCAGATTGTCTCAAACAAGCTAACATAGTGTGAGCGATTCCCTTAGTCATGGTATAAGCTTTGTTATTTCTTCTATTTGATGAAACTCACAAATACAACAAAAGAAAACCCTCAGGAACATTAAGGGTTTTAAAGGCAAGCATGTATTTTGAGATCTTTGGACACCCTCCTTCAATTGCAAAGCATTGGCAGCAACTCAAAATGTAGTTCAATTTATCTTCTTCCAAAAATCAACACCCTCCTTTAGTAAGAGGGTGTTGGAGCAACTCAAAATTCATTTCAATTAATCTTCTTCCAAAAAGCATCATTTCTCAATATCCAACTTGTTCCTCCTAAACCTAGTGGCAAGCTATCTTTGCCATGTCATGCTAAATTTAAAAAGATTAGAGATGGCCTAGTAATTACAATTTCTCTTTCTTTCCTCTTAGAACTATTTTATAAATACCTCTTCTCGCTCATCTCCCTTTCATCTAACCTAAATGTCAAATGGAATTGTAAATTTAAGAAAACGAGATAGAATTATTTTTGCATGCAAATCTAGATGACAACATGGATTGTTCTACACATCTAATTACCCATCAACAAATGCTTAAATTCTCTCATTTTGCTTCTCTTTTGTGCCAAAACTAAATTTATACATGTGTTTTGGCTCTATCCTCATGCTTGCAACAAATGGTCCAGTCTCTTCCTAGTGCTTCTAGGTCTCTTTTTATGTGCCTGGTCTTGAAAAAGTGTGCTTCTTGGTGCCTTACCCCTCCACATTGTCCTAACCCAAACTTGTAGGCAAGTTATTCACAACTTCGTTTGGTAGGTCCATTACATGGTAATGTACTCCAATACCTTCTCACTCATACATTACGAGATCAAGAGTATATGATCAAAAATTGTTTCTCTAATTATTAGTTCCTGCCATGGCAGGATAACTATTGCGGAGGCTAAAACGCTAACCGATGACTAAAGTTTTTACTTTCATCCAATGGCCTAGCTTCATTTTTCCGTTATTTCATTTTTCTTCAATGTTTGTATGTACATATGTTGGTTTCATCAGCAAAGTTGCATATTGTTTAACCAATCTATCATTCCAAAGTTTTTTGGTCTCTGCTATTGGCTAAGTTTGCGGTTGCGGGATGGAAGGTATGTTCACGAGGCCAGAGAACGCACATCCCTCTAAGATCTGCTATGTTCGAGATGGGCTTGGACTTGGTTCCTCCACATTTACCAATACCATACTGGATGTGGTGGCAAGGGAAATCTCTTCTTTTATTATTAATTACATTGTCACAGTGGTGTTGTCTATTTCTGCAGGTTGCTTAGTGTTGATAGTCTGCTGCTCGTTGTTTGCAGATGTGGTGGCTGCTTGTTTTATTCACGCTGACAGTCTCACACTCACCATTGTAGAGATGGTCGCTGCTCATAGAGATTTGTTGACAGAATCAATGTAATTTGAAGCAATTTGATTCTATTTCAAGAGTTCAGTAGCTAAGCCCGTGTAAGAGGCATATGTTATTAGACAGGAGGGTTTGTTTGTTGACTGTTGAGTGTTATTGCAGAGTTATGTGGTGCTGCAATGCGCAGTGGGGAAGAAGCAGCTACAGGAGGAAAAGCTTACCACACTTAATAACATTTGTTTTTAGGTTTCGTACTTTTCATCTTTATTTTACTTTTTTTTTAAATCTGTTGTTTTTGGGTTTGTTGATGATCTTTAAACAAATACTGAATCAATGTTATTTGTTCAAAAGATAACTGCTCCAAAAGACCATGATCATTACTGCTTAGTGCTTAACCACTGTTCAATGGCACTCAATAATCTCTTATTGTTTCCAATCTAAATGGTCATGTGCCACCAAAACAATGTTCTTTCCAAGTTAAATATTGGGTTTGTTGATGGATAAACATTAGTCTGAGCCACCGCTGTGTTCAAATCTTGTATCGTGATATTCAAGAGCCAATCCCACTACCTCTCTTGGCTGCAAAGAAATTGCAAGATGTCTAGCATATTCATTTGATTCACTATTATGCTTGTTGATTCTTGAAATTACAAAGTGTTAACTCTACCAGGCAGCAGGAGACCATTGCATGAAGGATACATGTAGTGAGTTGCTATTTACAGGTGGCAAAAAAAATTATACACAAAATTTATGAAGTATTTTGAGTTTTTCTGCTCCATGTGGTTGAAGAAATTTATGATATCAACGTCATTACTGATTTACGGTTTTGAAATGTTTTAAAATGCATTACAGTCAAATAGATGGATCTATGGGAATAAAACGGTTCGTATTTCCAAATTTTTTGGTAAATTAGAGAAATTGAGGTTGAATCTATGCAAATGCAAGCTCGTGTGGTTTGCGATGTCAACGAATACTATATACACAACTAATGAAATTGTATTACCAGATTTTTGCAATTTATGAACACGAGTAGTCAAGTTTTTGCTCCATATGATTTAAAGAAATTGTGATGCTTTTGTCCTTACTGATTTAGGGTTTTGAAATGTATTGCCAGGTTTTTGGGCTTCATATGATTATGAAAATATGATGTCTATATTCTTACTGATTTAGGGTTTTGAAATGTACTGTCAGGTTTTGGGCTCCATCATTTTACTGTATGCATTCTAATAGATTTAGGGTTCTGAAATTTATTACCATATTTATTTTGGTCCTTTGGCTAAATATGTTTTTCCTGTTTTCTAAGTTCCAAATAAATGTAAATTAGCAACTTTATTATCTCAATACCTAAGATCGTTTACGATTTACCTTGGATCTAAATATAATTTCACCCAAGAGACGACACAGTTTGTGATATCGGAAGTGTCCTTTTAAGCGGCTATTCTATCCCATTGCTCACTGATGATTTTTTAAATTTTGCAGAAAGATTCTTATCGAAAGATGTCTGGTTTTTTCAGAATGCAATTACAGTCTGTCTTTGGTGGCCCAAAGACCCTGCAATTCGCTTGTCTAAAACATAACATGAGTTTTAGCTGTGGTAGTGCTGCCATTTTTGCTCGTGGATGTATATTTGAGTCCTTTAATTGATTAGTGTTGATAGTCTGCTGCTCGTTGTTTGCAGATGTGGTGGCTGCTTGTTTTATTCATGCTGACAATCTCACACTCACCATTGTAGAGATGGTTGCTGCTCATAGAGATTTGTTGACAGAATCATTGTAATTTGAAGCAATTTGATTCTATTTCAAAAGTTCAGAAGCTAAGCCCATGTAAGAGGCATATGTTATTAGACAGGAGGGTTATTGCAGAATTATGTGGTGCTACAATGCGCAATGGGGAAGAAGCAGCTACACGAGGAAAAGCTTACCACACTTAATAACATCTATTTTTAGGTTTCGTTCTTTTCATCTTTATTTTACTTTTTTTTAAAATCTGTTGTTTTTGGGTTTGTTGATGATCTTTAAACAAATATTGAATCAATGTTATTTGTTCAAAAGATAACTGCTCCAGAAGACCATGATCATTACTGCTTAGTGCTTAACCACTGTTCAATGGCACTCAATAATCTCTTATTGCTTCCAATCTAAATGGTCATGTGCCACCAAAACAATGTTCTTTCCAAGTTAACTATTGGGTTTGTTGATGGATAAACATTAGTCTGAGCCACCGCTGTGTTCAAATCTTGTATCTTGATATTCAAGAGCCAATCCCACTACCTCTCTTGGCTACAAAGAAATTGCAAGATGTCTAGCATGTTCATTTGATTCACTATTATGCTTGTTAAATCTTGAAATTGTAGAGTGTTAACTCTACCAGGCAGCAGGAGACCATTGCATGGAGGATACATGTAGTGAGTTGCTATTTACAGGTGGCAAAAAAAGTTATACACAAAATTTATTAAGTATTTTGAGTTTTTTTGCTCCATGTGGTTGAAGAAATTTATGATATCAACGTCATTACTGATTTACGGTTTTGAAATGTTTTAAAATGCATTACAGGCAAACGGATGGATCTGTGAGAGTAAAACAGTTCGTATTCCAAAAATTTTGGTAAATTGGAGAAATTGAGGTTGAATCTATGCAAATGTGAGCTCGTGTGGTTTGTGATGTCAACAAATACTATATACACAATTAATGAAATTGTATTACCAGATTTTTGCAATTTATGAACATGAGTAGTCAAGTTTTTGCTCCATATGATTTAAAGAAATTGTGATGCTTTTGTCCTCACTAATTTAGGGTTTTGAAATGTATTGCCAGGTTTTTGGGCTTCTTATGATTATGACAATATGATGTCTATATTCTTACTGATTTAGGGTTTTGAAATGTACTGTCAGGTTTTGGGCTCCATCATTTTACTGTATGCATTCTTACAGATTTAGGGTTCTGAAATTTATTACCATATTTGTATTGGGCCTTTGGCTAAATATGTTTTTCCTCTTTTCTAAGTTCCAAATAAATGTAAATTAGCAACTTTATTATCTCAATACCTAAGCTCGTTTACTATTTACCTTGGATCTAAATATAATTTCACCCAAGAGATGACACAGTTTGTGATATCGGAAGTGTCTTTTTAAGTGGCTATTCTATCCCATTGCTCACTGGTGATTTTTTTAATTTTGCAAAAAGATTCTTATCGAAAGATGTCTGGTTTTTTCAAAATGCAATTACAGTTTGCCTTTGGTGGCCCAAAGAGCCTGCAATTCACTTGTCTAAAACATAACATGAGTTTTGGCTGTGGTAGTGCTGCCATTTTTGCTCGTGGATGTATATTTGAGTCCTTTAATTGATTATTGGAAAAGGTAATTAACGTTTCTTTGAAATGCACATGTTATGGAAGTGTATAGATTTAATCCTTTATGTACTTTGGAGGAAAATCTGCAATTTCTAGTTGGCTGATTTTGATTGTGTCATGGATTACAATGCAAATTCCAAGGCTTTATGAAAAATAAGCAACAATTTATATTGTTATTTAAGTGAGGACCTGGATTTTGTAGTGCAATTTGAATGATTAGTAGAGAATTCAAATATTTTACCAGAAATGGAAAACAAAAGAAGGGCGGGCTGGGCTGAGCAAAAATGATTTTAACATGTCAGTGACACCAAATTTTTATATTATATATGTTTAATGTTTTTTCCCTTGAACATCCAGAATCAAGAATAAACAAAAACTGCAGGCAAGGCTTAGCTTCTAATTATGGTGTAAATTCTACAATTTGCCCGAAGAGACTTTTTAAATACAGGAAAATTGAAATTAACAATCCTTGAACACCAATCTAAGAATGAGTGCCTATGTTGTGTTTGTATAATTGTTTTTTTCAACTTCAACTTGTTTTGAATCTAAAATATTTTGGCTTGAAGTAACTATAAAATAAGATACTAGAAGTACAACTATCTAATGGAAAGCAATTGAAGTAGACTATGATACACTGTCTCAAATGCCTAGGGATATGGGGCTGCTTGTTTCCTCCTCTCTTGTCCACCAAATTAAATCAGTAGCTTGGGGCAATTACTTGTTTCCTCTCTTATCTTCGAAAACCGTCCTGCCAGCACTTGGCAGGAACTACACTGCACTGCAGCACTTGTTTTACTTGACAATAGTTCTTCAAGAGTATTTGAAGACCATCATTGACTTGCAAACACCTTTCCAATATCTTCAAATATAATCAATAACTATAAAAGGCCAAAATTCAACAATGAAACTCTCGCCAACTTGACAAGGCACTTTTGGCAATCAACATTACTTTTTTCAATGATAAACTTTTAGAATTTGGTCTCTACAATCTTTGTTATCGACATATTTAGGATAATCAACATAAGCTCTTGTTGCAAGTGAAATTACAAAGGCGGAACTAAGAGGAACTCAATAGAACGAGTTTCTACTAACATTTCACTAATTAATGTACATAAAAATCATCTAGACAAATCTTCATCCATTGATCATTTTATAATATAGTCTTTAGATACTAATTGCAATTATTGTATTGCGATTTGCTCTAAATAACCATAATTGATCAATTGCTAAGCAATTTCTCTACTAACAAGATTGTCACAATATTGGAGTCACGAGATTGTTTATTGTCCTTTGAGTTTTTTAATGTACAAAGTTGACAACAAAGCACTGAAGGGAGTTGTTTCTTGTTTATCAGAGTTTTTTAATGTGCACAGTTTATAACAAAGCGTTGAAGGGAGTTGTTTCTTGTTATGTATAACGTTATCTTGAATATAGTTTAGTTCTTAGAACTTTATGTTGTCAACTTGGTTGTTGATTGTTTGTTAATCCAATTTTTAAAATATTTCTACTAAACCTGATTTTTGCAATAGTAATCTAATTTAAGTTTAAACTCCACAATCATTATTGTCATTGATCTTAAAAATTTATCTGCTGGCAACAATAACAGAATCAAATATATATATAGAAAGAGAGAAGATTTTGAAATATTACTATATAATCATCACTTCCTTTCCTTGTTCTTAAAAAAATATCACATGCTAATTTATACAACCCTCACTTTGATATCTTTGCGCATCTTAAAGTAGTTTTACACTGATAATAATTATATTGAAACTACTACATATAACTGAATAAAATTTTAAAAGAACACACATTAAAATAAAGCGCCCAATGAAACACTAATGTTTAGCAAAAGCGATAGAAAAGAATGCTACACCTACGCATTGGCAAATTGTTGTACATAGTAAATTAAGACCTTGGATACAGCACCTTAGTCAAGTACACATTCACAAATCCAGATAAACATATAAATCTATTGTCAAATATGGAAGGAGTGGAGATTATCAACGAACCCTCGAAGAAAACAAAATAGTCAAAACCGACTACCCAGGTTTAAATTGTTACCATTGACCTTTAATGTAGGTCCATGCATTTTATTACTTTACTCGTAGTTCTAGGCCCATAAACCACCAGAGAGTTCCAAATTTATACTGCAATGTAGCTCATACAGTTTTGGATTGAATGCTAGTCCCATTGTCCTCAAAGGATTGCTAGTGACTTTTAAATCATTACAAGGGAATGAGAGGTAAGTAGCTGTTTCTGGACTCCATTGTATTCTAGTTAATAGAACTTGTATTGCAGGCAGTAGCCAGATGTTTGTAGTTGCTTATGTAAAAATTTTGAAAGAACCTGCAGCATGCACATTATGTCGTCTCCACAAAAACAAGACAATTAAATTGCTAAAAACCAATCTTTTGTTTGAACAAGCCATGTAGAACTGTTAATTAAGACATTCTAAACAGAAGGATCAAGGCCTCCAATTCAGACTCAGAAAAAAAAAAGTAAATAGGTAATACAATCATGTTTCCCAAAAAGAATGCGATAATCAATGTAAATTTTAATGAACATAAGAGTGAAAACAGCTTACCTTTTTAGTGGTGAGACCTGTATTTCAATAAAATGAAATGAGTATTTTGTAAAATGAGAGAAATCTACCACAACACGTACAGCTAAATTATGTTGGTCAAGACTCAAAAGCCATGTCACGCACAGGTTCTACAGAAATGTCTCCTTTGACAGAGCCTGAAAAGTGAAATTCTATATGCAGAGCTGCTGCAGTGCATTCACAAGAACAATAACCAGACACATTTGTTGTGAACAAAGAGCACAAACTTGTACTTCACTAAAATAAGGACATGGCAACCTTGCGGGTGAAAAATTGACAGCTTCAGCAGGGATGGAAACCAACAATAAGCTTGTGGGATCTAAATAAGGCAATAAAGCAGATTGAACAGAGACCAAAACCTCTCACAAACACAGGATTAATCATAATTACATGCTCATACAACAAATTAATTCAAAGATTTTTTATCACTAACAGAAAAATAGAGCTAGCCAAACAACACCATCTTGCAACTCAGTGGAAAATGGCCTCAAAAATGTTAACTCCGTTAGAAATCAAGAAACATCAATCTTAACTGTGACTGGATTAGCATTTTGCCTCTCCAAAATGCAGGAATTTTCAGAATTATTTTTGTGAAAGTTTCTTGCATTAAATTATTAACAAACAGGTGTCCGAAGGGAATTTAGATTGTGATGGAGTCTACATACAGAATGGTGCAAATATACAAATGTATCTTTTAAGGCATGTGAATCTCTCTGCATCTCCACTGTCATATAGTTCTTCCCTTTCTTGTCATGTATTAAAAGGTGAAAAATAACTGAACTTAAAATGCAATGCTTAAGCATGCAGAAATTGTTCTTTTGAATTCATAGCAGATAAGCCAAAATTAAGAGTGCTTACAAGCACAACAAAATAAAATTACTCAAGTTAATTTATCTTGTAATTAAAATCCATAAGACAAAAATTGAATATCACCTTCTAAACTTGAAAATCACAAAGAAATGGGTTTTCAAAACAAATTCTCAAAATCATTTAAAATTTTAACCAGTTAAGCAATAACAGAACTAATGCAACAATCACTCCCAAGAAATAACTAGAAATTACAACTGTCTTCACCGCTTTCCACCTCCACCACCAAGTTTAGGACCTTTAGGCATAGCAGCCTTGGGCAGCTTGGTTTGTGTCTTCTGAGACTTTGAAACAGTCTCTGCCTTTTTAGCTTTCTTCTCATCTTTGGTCTTCTTTATTCTTTCTTTAATTTCTCTGAAATTTTACAGTGAAAATACAGTCAGTAATATGCCTCTCAAGTAAGGATTCAAAAGGGCGCTGAATGATCGCATAAAAGATATTATGGGAAAATTTTCTCAAAAGTACAACAAAACCTGTTGGTGGAAGAGACCATACCTCAAAGCAGCTTCACGAGCAGCAGCCCTTACTTCTGTCTTCTCAGACCTCTTCTTCTGGATAACTTCCAAAGAAGCACCCACAATGGACCTTGAATAGGGCTTGCTAGACTTGCGTCTTGTCTTCTTGGCAAGTTCAGCATGAGTGTCCTGGTAATTACCACAACAATGTGAGCGGTCAATAGTAATATGCTAAAATTAAATGATTCAGATTGTAGTGCAACACTAATCAATCACCTTCTTATGCTGCTTTCTATACATTGCTGTCCAGGTTAACTTGGATGGCTTCAAACGGTTGTGGAAATATCGCTTGCACTTAGAGTTCAAGAATAGAAAAACCTGTGAATTTCCAGGTAACACAGATAAGGTTTATTGAAATGCAATATCAGGTTAAACAACTTATTAAAACAAATACATTTTTATATTAAGCTTTGGCTTGAACTTCAATATATAGAACAAAGTCAGTATCTGAAGTTTTATTATTTCAGTGGTGATTGAGATGTCTGATTTTAGATTTATAAACACAATCTAAAAAGAATTATTCATATTCTTTCAAATAAGGTATCAAAAAAACAAGAATCGAAAAATCTCCATATACCTGTGAATCTGAGCGCACAAATCTGATGCCTTTTCCAGGGTAAATCCTGGAGCCGCTGAAACGGCAAACTTCTGTTCTGCAGATATTAAAGATAATGATTGTTTACCAAGAACATATAGTGAAGATAAATTATAATCATTGTTTGCCAAGAACATATACTAAAGATAATGATCGTTAACAAATAGCATTATGATTACACTCAAAAAGGACAGGAAAGTGGAAAAATCATATAGATCCCACCAACCGGTTAATAAAACTTGCATGTAAATGAAACAGTATGTTGCATGTTTAATTGCTGAAAGTATGAAGCATCCACATAACAAAATTGCAATGGACATCATGAATAGTCATAGTTATAATGAACAAAGGGCAAACTGAATACAAAATATATATACCAAGGCCTTCAAAGACAGGTAATCTTGTTTGGCAAGAAAGCAGCTGATTCAATCAGCAAAACACAACTTCAAAGTAAAATTATACTCCAAGTCTAACATGCTAAAGACATATTTATCTATGATAGTTGATTTCTCGCCAATATGTTTGTATTGGAATTTGACACGGGCACAGCGACAACAATGCACCCCAAAAAATGAAATATAACTTATAAGATGACTTCTATATAATTCTAGAGATATTGCAATTTCCTGGGAAAGTAGCACAAGTACATGGCCACACTGAATCCAGTAAAAACATGCTAAGTCATCTCTGAATTCAGTAAATTAGCGAAGACCCTCTCGATCCTAGCAAGCACTAAGATCCATTTTGAAAAAACATGATAGTAATACAAAACTTAACCATTCCCGATACTGTACACCTAAATATTTTACATTTAAAAAAATTCAGAAGTAGTGAATTGGCCAATCCCTGTGAATAAAGCATTTATAAGAATTGTTTGTGTGACTGCACTGAGAAGATCTTATAGATTACAATATAGGCATACCAGTTTGCAAAACTTTCTGAAGTGGTGAATCGGCCAATCCCTTTTCGCTTGAATAAAGCATTTATAAGAATTGTTTGTGTGACTGCACTGAGAAGATCTTATAGATTACAATATAGGCATACCAGTCTGCAAAAACTTTCTGAAGTGGTGAATCGGCCAATCCCTTTTCGCTTGATTAAAGCATTTATAAGAAATGTTCATGTGTATACTAGTTCGCAAAAATTCAGGTAGATAATACTAAAAAATATTTCTGTGTATGCAGAAACTTGTAGGTGCTTCTTAGCACTCATTACCCATGCAATTCCAATATTAGATAGAAGTTATGTCCAATATTGTTAGAAACACGTCATCTGCCTTCTCTTGGTTCATTCCTTAAGAGTGCTCCTCATTTTCCAAAGTGATTTTAATAACTTGCATAATCTAAGTCTGCAATGACCTAAATGCATAATTTTATTATTCACATTAATAGTGTTTTAAGTGTGATGTGTTAACATTTCAACCATCTTCAACTCAACTGAAATTTCAAATTTCAAGCTTCCCACATGTTTGAATAAGAATTTATTATGGAACACGATTATTGTAGTCCAAACAAAAACTAATCAGTAACCAATAATTCACCAACTCTCTACTGGCATGGTAGAACATAATGATAAAGTAAATCACTTATTTCATTGCCAGTATTGGAATAGCCTGATGGTTCAATTGTGCCGTTCCTGTTCATGTTCTTGCCACCAAGGTTCAAATCTCATTGGGGTGTTCCAAGTTTTTAGATTTGAGATGAAGTCTTCCATTTGTGACCTCACTAGTTCATAGCTCCGGATCAAAGGAATTTACACCTCTTTCACCAAAACAACACTTCTTTAACAAATACCTAGACTAGTGACTAAATTTAATATTAACCAATCTTATGAAAATTGGATTAATAACTAAAATAAATCCAGAATAGTACATCTAAGGTTGGGGTCCCATGGATGGGGGCTTCCTTAAAAATAGAGTTGTGGCCGCTGAGATTTTTCAAGAATATTTAAATGTCACCAGTCTCATGAATTTTATGTTAGATTTCAGCTCCTAAATTTAAGGATTGTATAACTGATGAAATATTAAAAAAAAAAGAAAAAAGAATAACCGCTGAGATTTTTCAAGAATATTTAAATGTCACCAGTCTCATGAATTTTATGTTAGATTTCAGCTTAAAATTTCAGCTCCTAAATTTAAGGATTGTATAACTGATGAAATATTAAAAAAAAAAGAAAAAAGAATATTCTTTTTAAATTTTTGGTTTTGGTGGGAAAAAAATGTAGAAATCTTTGACATGTGGCAAAAATTCTCCTGAGCTGGTGGGCCAGTTTCCAGCCACACCTCATTTTCACCCGCTCAAGTTTAGAGACCTAAAAAGGAGGGGGTCCTATTTTGGAGGAAAAGATTCCAAATAATCCGATAGGCCCCAAAAACATTTCTCATGGAACCTTCTATACCTAAAAAATAGAGCTGTAGCCCCCTCCATGGGACCCCTGCCTAAACACATGGTAACAATACAACAGAACTACTCAACCCACCAATAACTTTACATCGTCCCAAATCCATTTTCCTCAGAAAGCCAGGGCTGGCCTTGCCAATTTATCTGGTAACTTTACATAGCGGACCCTGCTAAGGCACCTAGGAATTTATTGAGATTGCATGAGTCCGTCCCAAGAAGACGCTAGATCTCTGGAACAAAAACTGGTAGCACACCTCTGCTCCAGCCACAGAGATAAATAATGGTATGTAATCCAGATCCATTTGAAACTGTCCTCTTAGAAAACTACTAGTTTATTATAAATAAACCTATGCTCACAAAAAACATTAAATATTTAAATGCACATTGCACTCAGATATCAACTCCGGTTATGGACCTACAATCCGAGCAAGAAAGAACTCTCGGATATATATAAGACCAAAACCTTTGACATTCTGCTGAAAAGTATTGTCTAATCATACCTAGTAGGTTTCTTATTTCCTTAGTAATGACTATGACAAATCACTAAACATGGTGCACAATTTTCGCAGTTCATTTCTCAATCACACTAAAACACCTTCAGATGTACCTTCATGCGTAAAATGATAAACCCTAAACCCACTAAAAGACAGCCTTACACTTTTCACATAAAACTTAATAGTTAAAACCTTATACTAGTGTGTATTTAATAAGAATGACAAACGATGGATTTAACAGGCTTCGAAGAACATTAAATCCAAATTTCCAGTTGCCATTGAACAAAATTGTCCTCAACACAGGAATCTATCTTTTATTTGCATGGATCGATCTATCGCTACAAGTCTAAAATAGTTATAAACGAAACCCCAATAACATCATTTTAGTGATATGAAACAAGAAGCTAAATCCGCACAGCTAAAACCTAATCATTTGTTTTGGGTAGCCAACAAAATGCAGACAGACAACAACTACCAATATTCCTTTAACGGTAATTGATCTGGATCATTCTTTGTTATAATAAACCATGGCGGTCATCGTAAATATACTTACTTGAGCACCATGTCGCCCGATCAAAATCCCCTCTGCTCCTACCGCTGATCCTGCGACCTCCCCTGCCTGCTCCAACCCAAAAAATACAGAGCCCTAACCAAAGACTAAACTGAGAGATAGTATACAACATATAGAACTAGGGTTTCCACGATTTCACTGATTTTGGACACGAGCTTAGAGATGAATCTAACCGTCCGTTGATTTGTCAATCTAACGGCAGTAGTGTTAGGCTTTCTCTAAGGTAGGGTTATTATGAAGTTTTAGCTAGCGACGGGCATGGTGATTAAAAAAAATTATTAAGAAATATTTTGTTAGAGATCATTTTTCCATATAAAATAATAATATATAATATGTCTAATTTATTAAATCGATTGTTTATAGGATAGCACTGAGTGAAATAATTTTTTAGTGTAGGTATTCAGAAAATAATTAGAATTAAAAATTATGTATCATTGTAAATTTATTTTATGTAAAATTTATTAGAATTAAATTATAGAAGGTGATAGAATTTGAAAGGTTTCATCATAAAAGGACTAGTGGTTTAATGGTAGAAAACATCATCGCAAGTAGTTTCAAAGTTTGAGTATAGAAACACCATGTGTATAAACATCTCTACATAGTCTACTATGTTTCTAGTGTGTTGGTACAATGATATAAAAAGGTTAAATAAAATAAATATCCCAAAAAAAAAAAATTAAATTAAATCTTAAACTCATTAATCGATAACATAAATTAAAGCACTCGTTCAACATTTCTAAACATTTCTAAAGAATATTAAAGTTGGGAATAAAACCATTATAAATCAATGAATATTAATATTAAGAATGAGATTAATATAATAGATGTCAAATAATGTTTTTGTAATTGAGCAATTAGTCAATTGGGAACAAACACGCAAAGTTTAAAGAAAAGTGTCTCACCATTTTTGGCATTTAGTAGAGGAGGTTGATGAGGTTATCCCATCCTTTGTGTAATCTTTTTGCCTGAGGAAGGCCAATCACCAAGGAGATCTATTCAAACATGATATCAAATTAGTCATGGAAGCCTAATCAAAGTCAATCTCAATACATGTACTAAAAGGGTCTCTATCAAGCATCGTCATTATATCACTACACTTGCATTTCACCTATACAAAATCCTTTCAATAGAAAATTAAAAATACTCAATCTTGCAAATACAAGAAAGAATGAGAGATAAAACCAAGGAAGCGTTCTTTTGTTGGTAAAATTAAAGACTTCGTCAT
>MU224983.1:3474538-3518278 GCA_018584345.1 Thuja plicata | reverse complement strand
AGTTCAGCATTATGGGGGGGTTCACCTGTTGGTTCTATTGCTTCCTGGTTTGATTGATCAGCTCTTCAGACATTTGTCTTCTCTACCTGGTCATGCACTTCAGTGGGGGTTCCAGCAGTTTCTTTTGGCAGAGTTTTCAGTTCATGCTTCGGAGATGCTTCTTGCTCTCTTCTTGTTCTTCTCTCTGGGACATCTTTTCCCTTTATGTTTTGGGTACCTGATCAGGCCTAGTTGCCGGGACCCTTCTTTCCTGCTTTCTGCAGTAGTTTTGCTTCTCCCTAAGTTACACTTAAGGGGGGTGTTAGAGTAGTTATATGTTAGCTAATAATTAAATCATTAAATCATTAGTTTATCATACTCTAGGCTTAAGTTTCACTTAGGCGCTTTATAATTCTTTAGGGTTTTAGCCTTTAGGGTTTTGTGTTTCCTTTTATAAGGATTCACTTCTTTCATTTCATTAAGGAGATTGTATTTTTGTAATTCATTGTTGAATATAGAAGCCTTTTTTCCGTCAACATGTTTTTGCAGTCTCTGGCCTATCGGCCGCCATAGCTTTCTCTCTTCTGTATTCATTCTTGTAGCAGTCTTTGCATGCAGGTGTTCTTGGGAAGATTTGCAGTTTAGCAAATCTAACATATCTAACTGCCTCTTTTTCCATATCTGGCCAATAGTACCCCGCTCTTAGTAGTTTTCAGGCCAGAGTCAGACCATTAGAGTGAGAACCACAAATACCGTCGTGGACCTCAGTTAATGCACGTTTGGACTCCTCTTTTTCTAGACACCTAAGCAAAGTACCATATATTCCTCATCTATAAAGATCATCAACTATGAGAACATATCGAGAGGCATTTCAGATAAGGTGTCGATGTTCATTGCGGGTAAGCGCATCAGGAATGACCTGATGGCGAAGGTAGGCAAAGACATGTTTATATCAAGAAGATTCATGTCCTATGCTAGAATAGACCATGTGGGGGTCTGGGGAGTTTTAGGTAGGGAAATGAAGTTCTACCACTAGGAACTCATAGCAAAAATCTTCCTCTTGCGATTGTGAGGATGCTAATGTAGCCATGGCATTAGCTGCTCTATTCTGTGTCCTCGGGACTTACTGGAATGTGATGTATGTAAATTATTTCTTAAAGGCATCAACCATTCTCTTATAAGGCATGATTTTATCATCCTTAGTTTGATAGATGTCGTTGGTTTGGTTGATGACAAGTTGGGAGTCCCCATAGATGTGTAGCTCTGATATGTTCCATTCAATTGCCAGTTTGATTCCATTAACCAAGGCTTCATATTCGGCAATGTTATTTGTACAAGGGAACAATAGATTTTATACCTTTGGTATGGAATAGCTTTGAGGTGTTATAAACAAGACACCTGCACCTGATCCCATTTGTGTAAAAGATCCATCGAAGAACATTTTCCATGACCTGTGTTATGTGCAAAATGGAACCGTGTGGAAATTCAACATTGATTGGGAGATTATCTTGTAATGGAGCGTCAGCCAATTGATCTACAATAGATTGTCCCTTAATTGCTTTGCTCTTAATGTATTCAATGTCAAACTCACTAAGGAGCATGACCCATTTAGCTATTCTTCCAGTCAAAGTTGCTTTACTCAAAAGATATTTTAATGGATCGATCTTTGCAACTAATTTTGTGGAATGTGCTAACATATAATGTCTCATTTTCTGAGATACAAATACAACTACAAGACAAGATTTCTCTATCATGAATAGTTCATCTCATAAGAGACCAATGTTCTACTCATGTAGTATATGGCTCGCTCTTTCTTGTTGTCATCCTCTTGTGCCAGAAGTGCCCCCAGTGATGTTGTCATGGCAGATATATATAAGATTAATGGTTAGCCAGGTATACTTTGATTTGATCAAAGTTCTTTTTTCATTCTTCATCCCATTCATATGTGACTCCCTTACGCAGATTTTTTGTGAATGGTTGGGATTTGTCTGCTAACTGTGAGATAAATCTTTTGATGGACTGAATTCTTCCTTGAAGTGTCCTCATCTGACTAATGTTTTTAGGTGGTGGCATATCAAGGATTGCTTTCACCTTTTCAGGATCTACTTCAATCCCTTTTGCTGAAATAATGTAACCTAATAGCTTTCCAGAGGTCACGACAAATGCACACTTTTTGGGTTTAGTCAAAGCTTGAACTGCTCCATTCTATCAATGATTTTACCCAAGTCTTGTAGGTGTGTTGATCTTTCCATAGTTTTAAGTAGTGTGTCATCCACATAATCTTCCATGTTTTTGTGCATCATGTCGTGAAAGATTGTGGTGATAGCCCTTTGATAAGTGGCTTCTACATTTTTTAGTCTGAAGGGCATAACGTTCCAGCAGAAGGTGCCCCAAGCACATGTGAAAGCTATCTTTTCCTGATCTTCTGGGGAAATCTTAATCTAGTTATATCCAGAGAATCCATCCATGAGGGAGTACATTTCATATCCAGCTATCACGTCCACAATCATATCAATGTTGGGCAAAGGAAATTCATCCTTTGGACAAGCCTTGTTCAGGTCCCTGAAGTCTATACAAACGCGAATATATTTATCTGGTTTGGATACTGGTACAATCTTTGAAATCCACTCAGCATAATCAATAGCACAAATGAACCCATCTTTTAGTAACTTTTCTAGCTCATCTTTAATCAAAAAAGCAACATGAGGATGCATTTTTTGACGCTTATGTTTTACTGGTTTTAATCCTGGTGTGATAGAGAGATGATGCATGATCAGATCGGGATCCAAACTAAGCATTTCTGAGTAACTTCATGCAAAGTTGAATTTCTTCTCCTTAAAGAAGTCAGTAAATTCTTTTATCTCTGTTGTTGATAAAGATTGGGCCACATGAATGATGTGTGGATGTTCTTTTGTTCCAATGTTCACTGGTTGCGTCGGTTCAGTCAATACTGATGACCGCTCCTAGAAGTGACTTGGCAGGATATCAAGTACCCCATCCTTTGGCACCTCTGAGAGGTTTTCACCATCGGATGCGTCTTTTATTTTGACTATTTTATGTTCTGAAACCTCCACAATGTGGTTTTCACCGTCAAAACTCTTTTTCTTTTTCATTTTGATTTTATGACTGAGGTACTTGATATCCATTTCAGTCATATTCACGCTAGGTTCGCTGGTGGAAGAAGTGACAGGTTCAACAATGTTCATGTAGCAAGATAGCATATACTCATTAGGAAATGTAGGGATATTTATGGATTGTGTTTGCAAACCCCAGTCAATGAGTTCAGGATGTAGGAGGGGTAATGAATAGACAGGTTTGAGGGTATTCACGGTATGTTGATCATAAACCTGAATCATCACATAGAGCCCTAAATTAGTACCTTGTATAGATGTGTTTAAATCAATAAGAGCCCTAACAACATCATCAAAGCCCATGTTAGAGATTAGAGGACCTAACTCGTCGAATCTAGACCCTAAACCTTCACCTACCTCAAACAAAGTTGCGTATTGTTGTACAATATTTACCTCCTTGTCTTGAGTCCCTTCTGATAAACTATCAAACTCATACTCATGAGAGTCTGTTTTAGCATAATCAACCATATTTAGGACATGAGTTAAGTCTACTTGTTGCCCCCAGTTTGCATGAGTTCTATCTAAAAACTCTGCTATGGTTAGATTCCTTTCTTCTATAGTTGGATCTTGTTCAAATATAGTAGTCTCTGACTTATCAGAAGCCATTGGAGATTCCTCTAGAACACACTCTTTAGTAGCATTGACCTGTGGTGTTTCTTCATCAAAGAGAAGATCTACGATATTGGGAGGAATAGGAGAAGGATACAAATCCTCCTCATCGAAATAATCAAAATCATCCCACTTGCAAGTGGGTGTGTCATTGTTTTGTTATGTCGTGTTCTTCTCTTCTTCATCTAGATGAACCTGATGTTTCTTTCCTTTATCTAGAAGATTCTTGGCCCTTTGTGCTTTCTTTGATAAGAACCCTAGACCAGTTGTGTCCCTAGGTTGTCTGAATTCAATAGATATTGGTTTCTGGAGTCCATTCTGATTACATCCAATGCGTCCTGTGCCTGAATAACCCATTTTTTGAGCCAAATCATACCCCACTCCATATTTTTATGGGGATATTTCACATTGTTTGATTTCATTGTTTTCAAGCTCCTTATATAGACAATCCAGATTGGCTTGTTCTTCTTTTTCATCCTCTGATGGTATGTTGGCTTTAACAAAGTTATCATCATAGATTGCTTCAGATGTTGTTGGTTTCATCTCTTCCTAAGGTCTCCCATAAGACCTGGGTGATGTGGGAAGAGATGTGATTGATAGTATAGGTTCCACTGTGTACCCACCCATACCAGTGTCCTTAATCTTCAACTTTTTTTCCATTTCTTTCAGTAAGTCACTGGTTGACTCTGAAGTTGAAGCCTCTTTGTTATGGGGTATGAGAATGTATTTTGCCTGACGCAGTGCATTACATGCATAGCTAGTGTCTGCAGGAATGTTGACCTCGACACCATTAAATGTAAACTTGATACATTGATGGCAAGTGGATGGGCCAGCTTGCATTTCATGTATCCAGGGTCTTCCCAACAAGATGTTGTAAGCCAACGGAAGATCTAATACCTGGAAGGTGACATCTCTCTCCATGGGACCCACTCTGATGGGAAGAGTTATGATACCTTTGGAAGATATCTCTTGTTCATCATCATATGCCTTTATGGTATTCTTCTTCCTTGGATCAATGGCATATTCTGAAAATCCCAATTCTTCAATTAGTTTGTAGGTGCAGATGTTCAACCTTGCGCCTCCATCTATCAAGACTCGTTTGACACAGTTTTTATGAATCATGACTTCAATATGCAATGGAAGATTATGTGGATGACTCAGGGAGTTATCATCTTCATCTAAAAAGGATAGGTAATGTGGTGAAGTCAAATGACCAACCATACATTGAAACCGATCCAAATCCAAGTCTTTAGGGACATTGAAGTTTTACAAAGCTTTAACTAAGATCTCTCTATGAGCTGGAGAGATTTTGAGCAATTCAAAGATTGAAATTTGTGCACTAGTTATTTGCAATTGCTCGATGATGCTATAGTCCATAGCATGGGATGAAGCCAGTTGTTTAGATTGAGATACCTTGGAGGCAGTCGTGGTCAGTTGTTTGCTAGTGGGCATCCATTGTTTGTGTGTCATCTGTTGATTTTGAGACAAGGAGTTATAAGACCCTCCTTTTCCCAAGGTGACCTTTGCTTGTGATCAAGTCACAATGTTTGTTGTTCTAGACTCTTGCTTATCAATTTTGACAACGTTAATGTTACAGTACTCAGGAGAGACTGGTTCAATCATGTGGATGACCTTATCATCTAGGGTTTTGTGTGTGTGATTAATCCTATCACCCTATTTAGAAGATTCTACTTTCTCATATTCAGGAAAGGGATCCTTAAATGCCTTATGATTAGCATTTGTTGCATGATTGTCTACTGCAATGGTTTCACTATCAATGAGGTCACGAATTTCATGTTTTAACCTCATGCAGTTCTCCATTATATGTCCCTTATTTCTACGATATGCACAGTAATCATTGTCTCTCCACCATTTTGGTTTTACCTCTGGTTCATATGGCTTGGAGTTATCTGGCAACGTGATCAGTTTGTTAGTTAGTAGAGTCTTAAGGGCTGATTCATAAGATTCACCCAGGGGATCAAAGTCCCTCTTTCGTTTAACCCATGGTTTCTCCTTCATAAGGTTACTGATTCCTTTGGAGGATGATTTTGTGTTATCTTCAGCAGCTTTTAGGGCTTTTTAGGCACTTGTCAAATTGAATACTGCTAGTTTGGGTTGGGGAAAAATATTATGGACTGCCCCATCGTTCACTACGTGCTTGTTCTTATTCCAGTATTTGATCTTCTCTTTGGAACTGGAATTAAATTTTGTTTCTTTTGAAATGGAAACTTCACCTTTCTTTAAAAGCATAGTTTCAATCTTTAGTGCACCCTTCACAAGTTGATCAAAAGTAGAAAGATCTTGCATCTGAAGTGGGTAATTATACTCGTCGAGTAATGCGTTGGTAAAGATGTCCATCTTTTTGGACTCAGGAATGAGTCGTGGATATCTAGAAAATACTCTTCTCCATCATTGAAGAAAATTTAGGAATGGTTATCTTGTCTATCGTTGAATGCTACATAATTTGATCATAGACACAAGATCGTGTATGTTATATGAATAATGTTGTAAAAACATATTCATCAGTGCATCAAAAGTTTTGATCCTTGTGGGTAACTTTGAAAACCACTCCATAGCTTGACCACCTAAGCTTCGGGGAAATGTGTGTGTGAAATTGTGTCAGATACCTGCAACTGCAAACACACACTTCAATGAACTATTATGGGGTTAGCTAGTTAGAAAATGACAAAATTAGAAGACTGAAATGCCCAAGGCTAACCGAAATCGACTCATTTCCTTCTAGTAGGCAGGATTTTGAATCTTGCTCTCAGGTCATTGCAAGAAACAGTGACCACACCGTATCCTAAATGAAGGATTTGAAAGCTAAATGAAATGATTATTCTATATGATATGCAAATTGAAAGATTGATCCCAAGCTAATTAGATTGATTTTATGACACCAATTTGAAAGATGATATTGATTTTAAAACCCAAATCAAATGTGCTATAAGATTAAGAAGTTTGCATGATTGAAAGTAAACTAATCAACAATTAATCAAAAAAAGCTATGAAATTCTAAAATGATTAAAAGTTTAAGAAATGAAAACTGCATAATAACAATAGCTAAAACTGGGATCCTTTGTGAATGAAATGAAGCTCTCTTTTATAGAAAATCTCTCCCAAAATCAACAGTTGAGATTGAAGGAAATAAGTGGCTCAAATTCGATTTGAGGAAGCACAGTCCATGTGCAAGCAATTTGATTGGTCGAAAGATTTAGTCTTTGTGGAAACATTCAGTTTTCAGTTAACAACTTTGTTTTCAAAATGATAAATAGATAAAGATTAAATTAACTCAATAAAACAAATTTGTTTCCAAAATTAGAAAAAATAATAATAAATCAACTGAATAAAACAAATTTATTTCCAATTGAGAAAATATAAGAGTAAATCAAATGAATAAAACAAATTTATTTCCAAAAATCAGTTGATGACATCATATGCATTTTTAAAGATTTAATTGATTTTAAATGCATATTTTGTTTTTATTAATTAATTTAATTCCTTTTTGAATTTTATTGACAATTTAGCTATTTTATTTAATTAATATATTAGAATATCAATTAAATAATTAACATAAGGTTTATTTGCCAATATATTGCATTTTTAGGAATTAATTAATTAATCAAGTATGATGATTAATTAGGACCTAGGGTTTAGGTCAGATTAGCTTGAAATTGATGAATTGCCTATTTGGTTTAGGACTTAGAATTATCAAGATTATGGTTTCTTGATATGAGACTGAGATTAGGGGTCTAGGGTTTAGGTGACCACTTTTAGGTCATTACAAAAAGGAGTACACAGGTATTGTCGATATAACCGACTTGACCATCAGTGACTTTCCAATAAAACTTAGCCACTTGCCCTTCCAAGTCTCCATTTTGATTTTACATCTATTGATTGGATTTTCCCAGTAGCTAACTTTGTTTACCATAACAAATAGTGGCATTCTCAGGAATCTTCCAAGAAGAGATGTAATTTTGAGACCAAGAATCTGTATTATGTCCTTTAGAGTCAATTGTGTGTTCAGGAAATATATTTCTAAGTTCCTCCAGTTGATGCTTTGGCCCAAGGCCTTACAGGTACTTTGGCAGGAACTCTTTCATGGTTCTAGCCTCCAATTTTATCGCAATCCCAAATAGGATTGTGTCATCTACAAATTGGTGATGTGAGATGTTGTCATCCCCTTATCAACTTTCTGCTGGAATGACTATGGAAAGTTGGGACTGAGAAGGGAGGGGTGAATCAGTACCATAAACTTTTTATAATTGAAACTGTCTATAAACCATAAACTGTTGTTGTTGTTTACCAAATTCAATAACTTGAAATCAAACTAATGTAAAACTTATAAAACATATGATCAAACCATTCAAGAAATAGAACTAATAACTCAATGATTTGCTTTACGCAAAATCCTTGGTTAGAGGACAAAACTTTGGTGGGGATGATACCCATAACCTTCACTAACTACAATATAAAGGGTGCTCGGTTAGAGCTTACAATGTTTAGCCATTTTGATAGCTTACCTGGTTAAGAGTATGCAAAGACTTGTTAGGTCTACCTAGTAAGAGGATTTTACAATCTATACACTTATAGATGTACCTTGTTAAAGGTTTTACAAATATAAGATCAGTTAAGATCTACCCAGTATTGGAATTTCTAGCTCCCAATACAATAGTATCCACAACTCAATAATGTCTGCTATATTGCATCAAAAACAAATTTTGATCAAACTCTATGTGCTCTGAAATTGTGTTACCTCAATCTCAAACTGTAACACTACTCGAATATGCTCTATTGTAGCTCAATATCTGCTCGATCTCTCTTCTTTGCTCTTTGTTCTTCAAATAACTCCTTTAACTTTCACTAACAATATCAACCTCTTCTATGTATCATCACTTTGTTCTGCTCTGTAAATCATCGTTTAAATATAAGAGTTATTGCATCTTAATATTATGTGTTAGGTACGTTGTGAATTGTTTTTCTTTGTTAGATCTTCTTTTCCGCTCGGTGACTGTGTCACTTTTACCTCGGTACTTGGTGTTTTTCTTGGAAATAACAAACATTCATTAACCGCTTAATCTACTCCTTAGATCTTCTCTTTGAATTATCTCGATCGTCAAGCTTGTAACAAACTATTCTCCATGCATTGTAGAATCACAATTAATGTTGTGTCAATTCAATTAAATGTGTACTTGTCACATTTAGGATCAATTAAGTAACTCGGTAGAGTAACTTGTCTTTGCTTAGTTGAATGATCTTTAGTACTAGGTAACTGTCAACTCAGTGTACTTCATATGTGCTCGGTGCTCGGTAACTATAGACTCTTGGTGTAGCATCTTTAGCTCTGTTGTGTGCTTTACCAACTTCTCTAGCTTACTTGGTGTACATTACTGACTAGTTAAATATTTACTTTCTCCCTTTTTACCAATTGACTCTTCTGACTCATATGACTTTGACTTAACTAATGATAATAAAATATTTATTTGAGATAACAATCTCCCCCTTTAACATTAGCTGAGCATTTTTTGACAAAAACCTCAAAGTCATCAAAATTAGTAACTCCCCCTCGGATGTTACTCTCTATACAAAATATGTACAACTCTTTTTCTCCTTTTTTTCATTTTCACATATATACTTTTTTTTTATTTTGTATTGACTCTATTTTCCTTTTTGTTATTTTCATAAATCTATATTTGACTCTTTATCTATCCCCCATTTTGACAAAATGTCTCAACAGTAAAACTTATTTATAAAAAATGTGCCTATAACTTTGTTGTGTCCTAACCAGTACAGTCTTCCGTGTGTCTCAAAGATTATGTAATATAACAATGTCCTCATAGATTTTTTCCGATAGGTCAACTATAGTATCTAGGGTGTTGACCTCTGAAAAACTTGCTAGTTCTTTTCCTTTCTTCAAATATATTTACATTGATTGCATATGGGGAATCAGTAGTGCTTGCAGTTCAAGCAACTCCAATATCAACTTATCTTCCTCATGTCTCAATGAGATTTGAACTCCCGTGAGTTCATGTATCTTTGAGTAATAGGTATGGAATTCTTTGGGATCAGTAGTTAGCTCTTTAAGCTGCTCAGCCAAGTCTTTTTCAGTATCTGCCTCCTTTTTTATTTCCTCGGTAAAGTTTGAAAGAATACATAATTTCTGAAACATTGAAATGATGGATTGTAATTGTTCTTCAATTTTTGAACATAACTCAAAAAAAGTTACCTTTTATATATCAATATTTTGTAGTAGGTCCTCCATCAATTTATTCTCCATATATTCCTTGTGAATCTTCAACGTGTATTCAGTCATGTCCTTGTTCGGTCCTTTGATCTGTTGGACTATATTTCCAAATTGGTCTAGTAGGGGCTCATATTCATTAATAGTAACTTCAGGAATAATTTCCTGGAAAATTTCCTTGACATCTTCTAATATGACTACCTTTTTCTTCTTTGCCAATAGCTTGTCCTGCTTATCCTTTTGAGCTACAATCTATGCATAAATGCGTAAATATTTGGGCTTCATCATTTTTGGATCTCTTGTTGGTATGATGATTGGCTTACTCAAATCAATCACACATTTCCTCTTTTTGTTCTTCTTTTTTTCATTCAATATGCCCTCTCTAGTAGAGAGTTTAGAACGTGATGTCATTGTTGCATATGGTGAATCGGTATGGTGACCAGCTATACTCTCCTCTGCTTTAACTTCCTCTCGTTGTTTTACTTCTTCTTTCTCTACATCATTCTCTTTTAGATTTGATTCCTGCAACATTTATTTTTGTGTACCTTGAGTCTTTGGGATATTTTGAACATTTGATGTGTCGATTATTGGCGTATTGTGCTTTTGTCCTTCAATGATGGTTCGGGGTTCCAACTCGATATCCTTCTTAAGTTCAGTCTCGGTAGCCTCTATCTTATCAACATTCTCTTTCTCGTGTTAGCTAGTGGATCATTTGCCATACCTTGTGCAACTTCAGTAGTACCAATCTGAATAGTAGAGTAATTTTGTACTTGTATCAATATGGGATCAATACTTTGCAATGGTGCAACATCTACATCAATACACTCGGTGTATGGTACTTGCAAGTCCATTAAATCTTTATCCTTTGATAGGTCCTTTGCAGGATCTATATCCTTCGATGCATCTTCAATGATTACCTTTGCATTGTTAATAGTTAGATCAATAGGATCTACTTGGCCTGTGCTTTCCTTTACCTTGTCAATAATGGTTTCACTTTGATTCTTTGTTGCATCAGGTTACTCAGAATTAGATATGTCAAATACATCTCTCCACTTTGCATTAGTTTCCCTGTCTATAGATAGTATATCTCCATTCATGATTCTTAGGGCTCTTCCCTTGACTATAAATCTTTTTGCATATTGTTTTAGTGCTTCACGAATCTCAGATGGTGCATTAAGTGCATACTTCCATCTTGCATCAATCTTATTATACAATTCTTCTGGTATCTTATTTATTAGCTCAATTGGGGCTAATTTATATCTCATTAGTATTACCACAATATATTATTCAATCTTTTTCTTATCTGCATCATTCCTTTTCTCATACTTTGCTTGCCTAAAAACTCCAAGTCTTCATGTTTTCTTTAGATCTTCCAGAAAAATCATCTAGACTTTGTGGAACTCTTGAAAAATCTGCAACAAGTGTTGACTTAGTTTCCTTATCAGATTATGTTTCACTCTCATCCTCAAGTATTAACTTCCTTCGTGAACATACAGTTGGTTTTCCTCCTCGGGTTCACATATAAGTTCTTCCTCTCAGTTGAGCTATCTCTACAACTTCCTTTTCTTTTGGTTTCACTGAGGATTTGGTGTTCCTTCCAGTACCTCTCTTGCTCAGTGGAGTTATAATTGTAAGTTGTTTGTCAGCAACAACAATATCTTTCTCATCATCATCTGTGTCCTTAACACTTGTCTCATCAACTCTTAGTGTTTTAGATAAAGTATCAATCATTTTTCCTATCTTCTTGACTACCTTAGGTATCACAATGTTTTTCTTATTCCTTATTTTCACTTCTTCATAAGTGTCATACCTCTTTGCTTTGGGATCAACTAGTTTTTCTAGTAGTGCTTCTATATGTTGTGATCCAATATCAATATCCAAATTATATCCTATCGATTGTATTCACTCAGTTCTAGGCTCAGTAGCCTTGATAATACCAGTGTCATTGTCAACCTCAAAGCATATATTATCTTGATACTTTTCAATTAGTTGAGGTGGAATCCTATACCTCTTATGCCTTCTTTCTTGGAAATTTAAAAAGTATTCAAACATGGTTGCATCAAAATTATATCCTAAACTCTGTATATACTCATTTATCTGATAAAGAATAGGTCTTCTGGGGATCCATACTACATCTCCAATAGAGGGAAATTAATTTTGACAATAGAAGAATATACATACCAATAATGAACCAAATTTTAGGGTTTTGTATTTTCTTTCCTGATAGTGTTCATGTTTTCATCTAACTGCTTCAGTAAGATTTCACAAACATCCAATTTAAGTCCTCTCTTCACTAGCTTGTATGCCAAATCCACTACTCCACACGGTACACTATCCACTAGGGACAATTGAAATACTCGGTATGATAAGATATTATAGGCATACCTTAATTCGGGGTCTTCCAAAATAGATATTCTCATTCCTCTTCCATACCATCGTGCTTTGGTTATCTCGGTGAGCTTACCCTTATCGATTTGCTTAGTGGGCTTGGGCTTATCTCCGATGGGGAATCCAGTAATAATGTGCAATATGTCTTTAGTGATTTTGATAGGTTCATCCAACCACATGAATTAGTCATGTACTCGGCTGAGTACCATTCTTATCCATTCTATCTTAAAAACCCTCGGTAAGTGAATAGCATGTGTCAAAACTTTTGCTTCCAGGTGAACATGCGCGTCCTTCACTTTCCCATTCTCACACATATTGTTGAATGAAGCGTCTATCTTCATTTCACACAAATCTTCAATCTTACAATGAATAAATGTGTGGACATCTTCAATTAATATTACTCTTAGTGGTATCGAACATAGGGCTCCTATCATATATGTTTCCGCTGCTATAGTTGGGGGTAACTTATATTTCAAATTCACTGGTTCTAGTTCCTTCACAACTATAGGATTCTATAACTTTGGTGCCATGAATACCATCAAATACTTCACTTAAATAAACTAGGACAGGCTTTGATAAAACACCACTTTGCAAACTCAACTCAGAGTGAAGTAAATGTCTCAAATGTTACTCAATACTCTTGCAAAGATTCAAAAATACCTTGAATTCACTTTGGTGGCTCGATGAGTTGATCGCTCTGTAATGTGCTTAGGTGCTCTTTGAAAATGTTAGGTTCAAATGATTAGCAAAATGACCTATTTATACCTTTTTCACTATTAGGGTTTCCAACAACTCTATTAATATGCATTAAATGTTCTTGTTGAGTCCCTTTCTACCTTTATACCGACTGCATAGTTGCTTTGCTCGACAGAGTTAAACAAAATATATATATATATATATATAACAATATTCATCCAAAAAATTACATAACTTATCCAAATACATCTTAATATGTTGATATGGATCTCAACTCTAATTCCTAGGTTTTGAAGTAGGATTTATTATAAGCATGCATTTCCTACATACCTCTCACCAATTAGGTGGATCTCGGTACAACCAAATCAGTAGAGATGGCACTGTCTGTGGTTCTGGATGATGTTCCTTCATCCTGAGTCTTTCTCCTCTAGGTTTTGTTCATTTGTTCTCAGATTTCATCAACAATAGTTGGGGCTTTCACTTCATATTCATCTTCGGTCGATGCATCACTTCGATATCTAAAATTTCTTGCTAGGTGTCCTACCTTATATCAATGAAAAAATTCTATATCGGGCTTTATCCATGCTCTGGTTGTTTCTTTTGTGCATCAACATGCAATTTGCAACAATGCATTCATACCTTCCACAGGATAAACATGATATTATTGTATTATAGTCCCATGGTATAGATTTGTTGCTTGGGTAGTATTAGCATTCTCTTGGTTAGGCTTCCATTTGTCATTTCTTTTCTTTGTTCTACACTCTTCAACTTTGTGTCCAAACTTATTACAATTCTTGCAATAACCATCAAACTTAGGTTTCCTTGTGTTGTTAGCAAGATTAGTTCTACATTCAAAGGCTTGATGTCCATACCTATTACATCTAAAACAATAAATGTCAAATTTAGGTGAACTCTGTGCTTTACCTTTCTTGCCCCTGTGGACATTAGCAGTGTGTCCAGGCTTCCCAAAATAATTGCAACTTGGATTCTTTTGTTTCAGTGGGGGTGCAGTACTTTCATCTTTCTATGCATTAGATGATTCCCCTTTCTTGGTAGTGCTATTCTCTTTGAATCCAATTCTTGTTTTGTCATTCCTTTTCTTCTGATTCTTGAATTGTTGATCCAAAGATTTAAGTGCTTCTTCATTTATTTTTAGTATTTCATTTGCATATTTCTTAGCTTTCATTCTTTGATCAATTCTTTTAATTTTAGCTTTCAGTGCTTGGTTCTCAAATTGCTTTCTTATGTTATCTTGATTTTTACTCAGAAGTTGATCGGTCATAGCATAGTGAACTTGTGTCATTCTCATGATCTCATTATCCTTCTCTAATAACCTGATTTCAAATTGTCTTTTATCATCTTCTGGAATTTTTGTTTTTTTCTTCGGTAGTCCCCTTTCCTTCAATAAATTCAGTCATTCTTATAATGTTGGTTTCAAGATCTATCTTCATTAGGTCCAATTTCTTGGTAAGTGTATCATTCTTTTCCAATAGTTCTCTTATAGCTGACTCAGACTCGTGAGTGACACTCCCTTCAGATGTTGTCTTTAGTGTATCAACTTTTTCTTCTATAACCTTCAGTTCATCATATATTTTCAATCTAATCCTTAGATACTTCTTAAGTTTCTTTTTTCAGATCAATGATTAACTCTCTTGCACTCTCCAACTCAGATTCAAGACCAACAATTATTCAAATTTCCTAAAACTTTCCATGACTAATATCTTTAACTCTTAGGTGGTCAAACCTTATAACTCAAGAGTAGTAGCTCTGATACCAATTGTTGGAATAACTATGGAAAGTTGGGACTGAGAGGGGAGGGGTGAATTAGTACCACAAAAACTTTTTATAACTAAAATTGCCTATAAACCATATACTGTTGTTGTTTACCGAATTCAATAACTTGAAATGAAACTAATGTAAAACTCATAAAACATATCATCAAACCATTCAAGCAATAAAACTCATAACTCCATGATTTTGTTTTTCACAATAATCCTTGGTTAGAGACAAAACTGTGGTGGGGATGATACCCACAACCTTCACTAACTACAGTATAAAGGGTGGTTGGTTAGAGCTTATAATGTTTAGCCATTTTTATATCTTGCCCATTTAAGAGTATACAAAGACTTGTTAGGCCTACCTAGTTAGAGGATTTTACAATTTCTACACTTAGAGATGTACCATGTTAAAGGTTTTACAAATATAAGATCAATTAAGATCTACCCAATATTGGGATTTCTAGCTCTCAATACAATAGTATCAACAACTCAATAATGTATGCTATATTGCATTAAAAACAAATGTTGATCAGAATCTATGTGCTATGAAATTGTGTTAGCTCAATCTCAAACTGTAACATTGCTCGGATATGCTCTACTATAGCTAAATATCTTCTTGGTGCTCTCTACTCTATTCTTTGTTCATCAAATAAATCCTTTAATTTTCACTAACAATATCAGCCTCTTCTTTGTATCGTCACTTTGTTATGCTTTGTAAATCATCCTTAAAATATAAAAGTTATTGCCTCTTAATCTTATGTGTTAGGTACACTGTGAATTGTTTTTATTTGTTAGATCTTCTTTTTCACTCGGTGATTGTGTTACTTTTACCCCGGTACTTGGGTGTTTTTATTGGAAACAACAAACTTTCCTTAACCGCTTAATCTGCTCCTCAGATCTTCTCTTTGAATTATCTTGATCATTGATCTTGTAACAAACTGTTCTCCGTGCATTGTAGAATCATAATTAATGTTGTGTTAATTCATTAAATGCATCCTTATCGCGTTTAGGATAATTAAGTTACTCGGTAGAGTAACTTCTCATTGCTCGGTTAAATGATCTTTAGTACTTGGTAATTGTCAACTTGGTGTAATTCAAATGTGCTTGGTTTTGGGTAACTGTAGACTCTCGGTGTAGTATCTTTATCTCTATTGTGTGCTTTACTGACTTCTCTAGCTTACTCAGTGTACATTACCAGCTAGTTAAATATTTATTTTCTACCCTTTTACTGATTGACGCTTCTGACTCATATGAATTTGACTTAATTAATGACAACAAAATATATATTTGAGATAACACTTTCATCCCCTTCCAACTATTTTCCTCCCTTATTCATGTGATCCATCTTCTCATAGTTTGTACCATGATTATGAACACAAATAGTGAGAGGGGGTCACCTTGTTATACCCCATGAAGTGGATATGAAACCATGCGTTGTTCCATTTATCAGTATTGAGAATTTGGGTGTGTTGATACAAATTTCAAACCATATGACCCAATTATCACTGAATCCAAATTGTTTCAATACTTCAACCAAAAATTTCCTATCTACCAAATCATAAGCTTTGGGGATGTTGAGTTTTAGTATCATGCTAGCAGCTCTTAGTTTTCTAGCAATATGAATCGTCTTATCAATTATTATTCCTTCGACAATTGATATTCCTAGGGAGTATCCCCTTTGTTCTTTTGATACTATGTGGTTTAGTGCCACTTAAGTCTATTTGCAACAATCTTGGTTATGATTTTGTAGATCATATTGCATAGAGAAATAGGTCCAAATTAGTTCATGTTCAATGCCTCCTTCTATTTAGGTATAAGAGACAAAATGTATGATTAGTTTCCCCAAGAATTACCTTTTTCTCCTTGATTCCTCAGTCGTAGTAGTCATATCATCTCCCACCACATCCCAAAAATGCTGAAAAAATCTTGTCGAGAAATGATCAGGCCCTGACACTTTGTTTGGATTGAATTAGAATAGTGTAGTTCTGACTTCTTCTTTGGTAATTTCTTTGTAAAACATTTAGTTTTGTTCATCTATTACCAATGCGATAATTTTACTAAGTATTTCCTCTTTTTCAACTTGACGAATTTACATTTGCTTGTTTAGAATTTCCTCAAAGTAGCCTATTATGTATGTATTTACCTCTTATGTAGATCTTACCATTCCACCATCATATTTATGTATTTACACCACTCTTTTCTGGTTTTTGTTTGGTATTGTTGTATTATGGAAGAATTTGGTGTTTTTGTCACCCTCTTTGAGCTAGATTTCTCTTGAATTGTGCCTCTAATAGCATTCTTCCCTTGCTTATAGCTCCACCAAATCATCCTTGGGTACTTTTTTTGCTTCATATTTCTCAAGTTTCATTCCCTGGCAATTATTATTTCACTCGGTTTCAAGAGTTCCTTCTCAACCCTTTCCCTTTCTACAAAGATATTTTTGAATTTCTCCTTATTCCACTGCGCCAGCTTGTTTTTTCACATTTTTGAGTTTCTCTATGATTTTTAATAAGTTTGAGTTGTTCCCTACATCCACCTCTACCCACCAATGTAATCAATTTCATCAATGTGGGCTCCCTTAACCATGCATTTTCAAAATTTAATGGGTTGTAATTTGGTGGATTCTCTAGGGAGATTGTGAGCTCAATAGGGTAGTAGTCTGATCCTGTGTAGGGTAGAATCTTTGATTCTTGTAACTCCATATTTCAGTCCCAAACTTTAAATATTATAAATTTGTCAAGTCTTTCTATTATGTTGGTAAATCCCTTCCTCTTTTTTGTTCATGTATATGTTCCATTCTTTGTTTTTATGTCAATCAGTAGGTTTTGGTCCACAAAGGACTGAAAATCACTTTGTTTGTTGGTCATGTTTGTTAAACCACCTCTTTTCTCCTTGTTATTCAATGTGGCTTTGAATTCTCTCACTATAATAAATCTCTCCTAACTCAAATTATTGAGTGCTCTTATGAGGTGTGTCCACATTTCTCTCGTGTCCTATGTGGCTATGGTCTCATATACATTGATTATATACAAATAAGTATTGTTATGTAATATCTTGAATTTCACCATTGTTTAATTATTATTCTCCTCAACGATTTCCCCATCCACCTTCATAGGATCCCACAATAATCCCAATCCTCCTGAAGCACCAATGACCTCAACAAAACAACCTAAACATTATCTTTGTACCTTCTTTCTCTGAACACTATCATTGTTGTCCCACCTTGTTTCTTGTAAGAGTATTATGTCTTTTCTAACATGATCTATTTGATGCTTGATCAAGTATTGTTTTTTAGGGGTGTTTAAGCCCCTAAATTTCTAAGTTAGACACCTCATTTCCCCTTATGAAGGATGGTTTCCTTCCCTGATCTCAGTTTTCTTTGTCCTACTTGCCAATTTGACCTTATTGGATTTAGGTCATGTCTTGTCCTTCTCTATATTCGGTGTTTTCAAAATGGATGTAATTTATTCCAACATTCTTTCTTCCATAATAGCTACCTCTTCTTATTCCCCTTCATCATCTTCATCATACTTTGATGCATCCTCCCCAACCATATCTTCCATTGCTTCATGCACCTTTCCTTTCTCCATGTTATATGAAGTTGTGACCTCTTGTTGATAAGTGAATAAGCCAATTCACTCAAGACCCAGTGTTGACGTCTTAAGTAGATCTTGGTGCAACTATTCAAATGTTGTGGTGATTAAATAGGGGATATGTTTTTGGTATTTTAGGCGTGCATCTTGAACCCCTTTGTTTTCCAGAGTTGCCAAATCTGCACTATTTTTATCATCTAGATCATTTGAGAATTTCCTCTTTTTGGCTTTGGGGTTTATTTATTTTTTGTACCTTATCACTATATAGTATTGTGTCATCTCTGGGAGGAGAGATCCTTTCCTTAGTATTTTCATTATTCTTTGGTCCTCCAAAAATTCTTCAGCACACTTTGATTGGAAAAGTACATCACCATGCTCCATTGAGTTAGACTTAGGGCATAAGGTCACATAGTCTTCAATTTCTACCTTATATTTGCACATGCCCCAATCTATGTGTATTTTGATCTCATGTGAGATAGGTGATAAAGGAAGAATATTATGATGCATCCTCACATAATGTTCCATTCCTCTATCAATCAATATTCCATTCGACTATTTGAGGTTACCAATATTTTTCCCAATCTTTTCTAAAATGTCTTCATCCCAATATTCTACTAGCAAATTGTATAATTGGACCCATATCAACTGCTCCTTGATCTCATGTCTCCAAGTATCAAAATTTGGTATCTATTTCTCCATGTGCACTCTCAAACCCTTGAGAAGGAGTGGGTCATGATCTAAAGTTTCTTATCATTCCTCTCTCAAGGGTAAAACTAATAGAAAGTGGTCATTTAGCATGGCTTGAATAAGTATTTGATATCCCCATTTTAAGTTGCACCAATCATACATTTTCCTATGATAGATCTGACCTCATCCCTATTTCAGGGTCAAAACTACATCCTTGTATCTTTATATTAATTGTCTAATCTGATTTTTTTGTAAGAAAATAGGAATTATCTTATTCAAAATTAAGTTTTCTCGAGAGGACTCACCTGATATAATTTCCACACTTGTTTGTAACTTTTTTGTTTGAGACATTGTCACTTTAATTTTCTAGAGATTGCTAGTTCATCCTTTAGGTTGCTAGGGTTTTTTTGTCTTTAGTTCTCATATGTGTCTAAATTAAATTTTCTCTTCTTTCCAATGTTTCCCATACTGTGTCTGCCTAAAATTTTGATTTTCTTGCCTCATTCCACCATATCCTCTTCAAAATAATTATCCCTTCTATCCTCTTTGGTTGGTGATTTGGTTTTGAAATTCCCTACCATTTCACCTTGTACCTCCCTTATTTTGTGCTGGTCATTTTCTCTATCCCCATCCCACTATTGGCATTAGTGGTGTTCATTTATCCACCCATCCTCCCTTCTCATACATCCATTGTGGTATGTGGTTAGGGTCAATCCTCTGACCAATGACCGATTTCCTCCCATATCCCTGTCATCCATTGTTGTTTTTTGCACAAATTTTATCCATTGGTGCTTTTCGATCTATTTCTTTGCCCCATCCTTCCATGATCTACTTCCCATACTGAGATTCCTCCCTACTCTAGGTTTCTTCGCTCCATCCTAGGCTTCACTGAGCCTCGTGCCATTTCTCCTTGATCCTTTGTTCCTCACTCTTCTACTCCCTGCGCCTCTCGATTGTTGACATAGTAGAGAGTAACCCTACCATGTTTGAACCTTGGTTGTAAGCCCTACAGATAAGAAGCCCCATCATTTCACCAAAGGGTCACCCATTTTTGGATGTATATGTATTATGTCTAACCATTTCATGGTAATTGTCCTATCTTATTGCATGGATCCAAGAAACAAACACATCTTCATGTTAGTTAAAGGATGCTTCAAGCTAATGTGTGATATGTTTCCATATTAGTCTTTACGACTTCCAATAGTAAGTTGAGTCTTAGGGGGGAGGATGTAGTGCCACTCCAATTCTATCACAGTGAGAACTTATTATGGTTAATTCTTGGATGTAGAATGAAGTAAGTTATCAAGATATTAAATACTAATAAATGTAGTTAGAAAGATATGTTAGATTTATGTAGATTACTATGATGTTGATTAGATGTTAATTTATTGGTTGTGTTGTTAGTAACATGGTTTGGGGATATATTATATGCTCTGAATTGTTGTTAATGATATTTAATGATGCTTAGTGTATTTTAAGTGTAAATGAGTTTATTATGAAAATGTTTTAAAAATGATTATATTTCAAAAGGGGTGATTGTTAGAATTAAATATTGGTGAATTCCCACAAGCCCAATAATCACCTGCATGCAAATAACTTGTCACGTACAAGAGAAAATCCTCAAGGGAGAATTTGTATAAATAATTGGAATGAAGGAATAATTGAGAATTGAATTAATCAGAATGAGTTATTACATTGAGATCAATCTTTAATAAAGGAGATAAAAAAAACCCTAAAGGATGCATGCATAAAATAAAAAAAATTATTAAATGCAAACAAAAGATTCATAAATTTAGATTAAGTAAAAAAAGGAAAAAGGTGACTTAACTAATTAATTAATATGATTAAATTAATTAAGTTAAATAATTGTTTTTACTCTAACACCCCCTTAAGATAAACTCAAGGAGTAGCTAAAAGGCTAAGTGCATGAATGAAACAACATGCAAGAAAGAAAACTTGGGTCCTGACAACAAGGCCTGATGAGGTACCTAA
Source organism: Thuja plicata (assembly GCA_018584345.1). NCBI lineage: Eukaryota > Viridiplantae > Streptophyta > Pinopsida > Cupressales > Cupressaceae > Thuja > Thuja plicata. The sequence continues at coordinate 3,497,184 of MU224983.1, read as the reverse complement.
TCACAATCAAATCTCTGTAAAGCAGATAAAAAGGAGAAAACCTAGTGGCAAAAAAATCCTCTCGAAAAAGAGATGGAAAAAATTACTAATGCAATGTCTCAAGAGACTCTCTCAAAACCATAAGTACAAAAAAAACCTCATGAGAGAGGATCGAGACTCCAAAGGCCCCCCAGAATGATAGAACCCCTGTGTCGATGATCAAACCAATGTGGCTCAAATGTAGAAGAAACAAAGGTAATGGACAAAGAAGAGGAAACCCCTGAATGGGAGGTGAAACTTGAAGGCATGGATGATGCTCAAAGGATAACGCATGAGAATCCTATAATGGAATCTCCAATGCAGGTGGGACAATTGGTCTGTTAAATCTCTCATTTGAGAGGAGATGAATGTCCTCAATAAATGCACTAGGTGGCTCAATGCATGGAGCTACAATGTTAGGAAAAGTTGAAGAGGAATACTATTGAATGGATGCAAACTCAATTAGAGGTGGAGGTGTATAAGTTGCAACACCGGTATTAGGAACAACACATAAGTTTAAGTGACCTGACTTCACCTCAACAGGCTCTCACGAAGAAAGAGAGCAATTCTCCGACAGTGGAGATGGTGGACCAAAATGAGAGAAAGAGTATAGGCGAGAAAAATGATATGTTAGTATTCAAAAGCACTGAGAGGGGGGTGAATCAATGTAGCCAAGTACTTAATAATTTTCACTGCCGATCTAACAAAGTTAATTAGCAACTTCCAAATAATGAAACACACAATGGATGATATCAAATATAATTAAATAACGTAGAGAATCCATAAAAGAAACACACATAACACACACATTTTTCACATGGAAACCCTTGTAAGAGGGAGAAAACCACAGTGGGGATGACACCCACAATCCCATTACTGTAGTAAATGAGTTTTCCATGTTAGGAGCCAGAAATACCCTTTCTAAGGGTTCATCTTAGTAGGAGTGACTAGTACACTGTTAGGAGTACAATCAAATCAATTATGATCTACCTCGCAAGAGGATTTCAAAACTCCAATTAAGAAGTTACCCTGTTAAAGGTTTTATAATAAGAACCTATTAGGGTTCACCTGATTAAGGGAATTTTCTTGCTGCAACTGCTAGGGAACAACAAGATGAATGATCTGGAAGTAGCACTACTTTCCTATCAGATCTAATTTGTTCTCTACTTTATGACACTGCACTAATCTCTGCTCCATAAAAATATGGTCGCTCCACTTGAAAATAAGTTTTCAACCCTAAATAAAAATGATTTAGATCGTCTTAAACAATGTTGTCTTTAGGTCACTTAAAACCTAGAAACTTTCCATCATAGTCGACACAAAGTATTGACCAACTACCTCGATATCAATGTCAACACTACCTAATATGTGGGCATCAAATGTAGTACCCATGTTTATGATCAATAGCTGGCCTTAGATCCACATCCATAACCAATTTAATATGAAACTCTGATCGGTAAACCAATAGGTATACTGTCTCCTTCACCAAAAACACAATTCACTCAAATCACATAAATAATTCTCACAATTGAATATGGATTTCAATGACCATATAAAAACCTCCTTTAAGATCGCAATTCTTGAATTGTACTTCAATGACCGCTACCAACTTCTCTAACTAAAAATTATTCTTCATGTACACCGATCAATGCACTTAATTATTTCTTCCATTACCAATCATGTAAAGATCTTATTGATCGCTCAAATCATGTTAACTGACAATATTGCCATCAATGACAATCAATTATGCATCCCTTACGACCGCTCCTCATAAGAACTCAAAAATTACCATAATGCCAACATGATCAACTGTCCATGTTGCAACAATATTGCATGTCTCGTTGTCTCTGATGTGCACTAAATCTCGTGCGAACTCAACTATCTTCCCTGTCCCATTGCGAGTAATCTGATAGATAAAGAGAAGGTTATAGGACAAATATGGAACACATAGTACATCATTGAATGAACCATCATCAATGTCATTATAACCTTTCCCACATATAGTCATAACCGTGTTGTTCCCCGTAAAAATGTGCAGGGTAGGAGAAGCCTCAAAAGAATAGAATAAATCCTGAAAAGTTGTCATATGGTGTGAAGCACCTGGATATAATAGCCATATAGAATAGTGTGGACCAGCAGTTGCACATAATTCATCACCCTTTCCTCTGTCATGTCCATATGTCTAGAATGATGACGAAGAAGAAGACTTGTGAGAAGTGGAAGAAGAAGGAATATCAATATTTCTCTTCATAAGAAGAGTTGTCAAATATTAAACCTATTTTTCATATCCATCTATCTTCTTCTCATAGCAATGAGACTCGTCATGATTGGAATTTTTACAATAAGCACACTTAGTTATTTTTGTCTTCAATTTTTCCCCCTTAGGAGAAGGTGCGCCAAAGGGGTGCTAAGAAATGGAATCCTTCCCAGGCTCTGTGGTTTGTGGCTTCTATTTATTCTCTTGCTTCCCCAAAGATGTCTGAGCTACCAATGCTTGCTTCTTTGATCTTGGAAGAACATCCAACTATGTGAGCTTGTACTACTCACATGTTAATTAATTGAAAAATACCTCATAGGTAGGCATAGAAAATCGTGGACCCAAAGCATCCATGGTAGAGTAGAATGTAGAAGAAAATGTATGAAATGAACCTCGAAGCTTAGAAAGAATCAGGTATATACACTCGGTGTCTATTTTGTTCTTACCACAACCTTGTAACAATGATTGCAGTGATTTGGATTTCATCAAGAAATCCTTAATAGATAGAAAGAATCAACTGGCAAAGAGGTCAACTCTGCTTCAATATGAAGTGCCCCAAACTGATTAATGGTTCCAAAAATATCATGAAACTTGGTCCACATGTTCCGAGGTGTAGTGCAATCCTCGAGGTGAAATAAAAGTCTATTTGAAATGTTCAGGAAAAGCATCCCCATGGCCTCATCCATTCCATTCTAGTGTTGCATGACTTTGAATGGGAAAGTCATCTAACATTGAACCTCATCCAAACAAGACCATAACACCCTTGACATGAGAAGGTGAGTCATATGTGCCTTCTAGGTGTGATAATTGTGTGGAATAAGACATTCAGTAGAGGAAGGTCATGTCATGTGAACCAGAGGAAAAATATCCCCCATAATACAAGAACCAAAACCCTAGCACAAATCTGAAAGTTTGAAAGTACAAAAAAGAAAAAAAAAACACTAATGTCTGATCTTTGTGTACCTGGTGAAAAATTTGATGAAATTGACTGCAGATTTGGAAAGAGTGTTGAAACACCTTTCCAATGACTTCATTTTTGAAAAAAATAGTCTAGATTCAAAAGATATGCCCTCATGAAGGTAAAAAATAATTTCTGACTTTGACTAGCAAAAAACCCTGAAAAATGACAAAATCAGAAAAAATAACCTGCACCATTAGATGGAGCTTATAATCGACTTTCCAACAATATCTCGTTTGCCCAATTTTGAGTCTGTATGACATAGTTATGGGCAAAAAACCAACATCTTCTCTTTATGACAAAAAAATGTCAAACTTTGAGAGGTTGACGACCTTCAAATTTTTGCTCATGACCTGCTAACGTTGAATCATGCACATGTAGGCGTACCTTCCTAGAAAACAATTAAGTTTTTTTACAAAAAATACTTTATTAAAAGGTCCAAAATTTTACAAAAAAAAATTCATGTAAATTCATGATTTTTTTGGAAGGAACCTGCACAAAAAAATTATGAGAGCGCTAATTGGGCATTGGTACAAATCTACCTCGCAAAGTGTGCAACACCAAAAATGTACTTAAATTTTCACGTTCTCCAAAATTGACAAATTTTATACAGATTTAGGGGTTTTTGACCCTTCTGAACCTAATGGTGACCTCTATTTTGCACCCAAGTTCTCACAATTTTCAACTACCCCATATCCATACTATTCACAAATCTTATGTATGTGATTGCGAGATCCAAATTGCCCCAAGATGCACAAAACAACTCACTATAAGAAAAATCTCAAAATTGACAAACATGAAGCGTCAGATCTAGAGCTTTGATACCATGTTAGAATTCAAGATTGGTGAATTCCCACAAGCCCAATAATCACCTTCTTGCAAATAACCTGTCACGTACAAGAAAAATCCTCAGAGGAGAAAGTGCATAAACAATTGGAATGAAGGAATAATTGAGAATTGAATTAATAAGAATGAGTTATTACAATGAGATTAATCCTTAATAAAGGAGATAAAAAAAACCAAAAGCAAACCGACCTAAAGAATGCATGCATAAAATAAAAGAACTATTAAATGCACGCATACATAAAATAGAAGAATTATTAAATGCAAACTAAAGCTTGATAAATTTAGCTTCAGTGAAAAAAAAAAAAAAGGTGACTTAATTAATTAATCAATATGATTAAATTAATTAAGTTAAATAACCTTTTTACTCTAACATTGATGTTGTAACATTCAACAACATAAGAATACGTCAGTAAAATTTATGTTTTAATAAAATATGTTAATGGACTATTTTATATGTGCTTCTACTATTTTATATGTATGAGCAGGTGCACTTGACATGTGAGTATTTCAATGCTATTAGGGTCCAAGCATTGACTCCAACTAGCTTCACAAGTTTAAGCATTCTTATAGCCCTGATGGTGGTTATGGGAGATAGCACATTGGCCCTCCATACTAGCCTAGCCAACATTCCTAATTTGGACGATTTTCCTAAAATGCGTATGTTTATACCTCTGGGTACCACTTAATATAATGTCCTATTACCCTCATGCATAAATATAACAAGTGTTTCTGCATGGTTAGTTATTTGTGAATTGTCATTATTATGCTATTTATATTAATGATATTAACATTATTATAGTGTCTATTAAATATTTAAATAGGAAATGTGTCTTATGTGTGCTTGATTTTGATGAAAATTGAAGGACTTAATAGTTGTACTTTTTAAAAGTTTACTATACCTTTGAGTTTTAAGTTGTTTTTAATATTATTTTAATGGCCTTTCAAAAAGTGACTTTTGCATTGAAATGAAAATTCATTTTTGTAGGACACTTAGTCTTTTTCTTCATTCTTCTTCAAAAACATTACTTGTGGGAATTTGGATTACTTGGATAGAGAGATTTATTGGGAAAGAATTCATGGGTATTGTCTTGAAGGATTTATTGGAGTGAACTCTATCGAGTGTCTAGATTTTGCTTCATCTTTTGGAGTGTGTGGGATTCTTTCCAAATTTGAAGTTTTCAACAAGTTTGAGGTAGGAATCCTTGATTTATCCCTTGTTTCTCATTTGAAGTGGTTCCATTAATTGTAAATGGTTTGACAAATGAATTAAAGCATTTCACCTTTTTATAGAATTTCAATTGAAGCATTTTTGTTATTTAATGTTGACATTTAGAAAATGAGGGTTTGTATGGGGATTGTCATAGGGAGGTTAAATTACGGAATCAACAAAACCTGCAAGGAAGTTAGTGGATCCAACCACAACAAACCCAGTCCTAGGTATAAGATTCTACTCCTATCAAAAGAGGAAGACCAAATCAATCAACAGACAAACTAAATCAATATATTCAATGCATAATGATATCACCATATTCCTTCTTTCTTCTCTCCTTTTCGTGTATGTGTGGGCTCTAAAAGTTCTCTCGATATGCAGGCACAAAAATTTGAGAATTGTGGTTAAAGAAATTATGACGAATCACCTTCATTTAATAAAATTATGGATTCTAATGGACGGTTGAGATTAAGGGACACTAGTTGAAAATGAATGGCCAAGATTAATTGTGACAAAACTAATTGGACATATTACTCAAATTGATTGGTAGTTGACTGGATAAATAACAAAATAGATTGGCGAGTTAACAACTCTAATTTCTAGATGACTAAATTGATTGAGCAGATGATTAAATAGATTGAAGAGTCAGACTCTTAGTCAGTGCAAATTATGGAGGTGGAATTGAAGGAATAAATTAGCACTAGAAAATAAAAAAACATTTAATTATGCATAAGAGGGAATAAATAAAATAAATATTTTATTTATTTTCAGAAGACTTAGTTAGCTTTGCGGAAATAGAACAATTTATTCAATTATAGAAGACATACTTAGTAAACTAAATAATTAAAATAATTATTTAAGAGGGGTGAAAAGAACAAGGAGAATTAATTTGGTTAAATAATATAATTATTTAATTAAAATTGAGAAAATGAATCAACTAAACAATTAAAATCATTTAATTAATTTTAGAATAATATTTGAGGAATATTAAACGAACACTAAATAATCAAATAATTTATTTATTTATTTTTAATTATGAGAAATTGGAGGGAAATATGAATTTGAATTTGAATTTGGAAGGACACAAATTATTAATAAAAAAAGATTATTTATTAATTAAGACAAAAAAAATAGAAGAAAAAAAACACATGCAAGCAATGGGACAATTCTTGCGTCTACATTTTCCCCTCTTTGAGAAAATGTGTTTTTAGGCATTGCTTCAAATAATAAATAGTAAAAATCTTGCCCCGACATGCCCCAATAATATTGCGGTAGCGAGTAGGTAATATGTTTCTCCCTCGAAAAATTGAGCAAAAAATATAAATGAGAGCTCAATTTGTTGACAAAGTGATGAGGACTCCAAAAATGCAATCAGATCGAAAAATGGGTTATGTAATCACCTAAAATTGGTCTAGTAAACTAAGAGCCCATGATCTTGATTAATTGGCCTGAAAACTTAATCAAAGGCATTTAAATACTAGGCCTAATTATGTGAGCAAAATCAATCAACTATGCTTACATAATTAATCAATCATAAAATACATCTCAAATCCTAGCATCAAAGCTATCAAAATGTTAAATCAAGTCATTTAATTAAAATTCCAAACACTTTTAATTAAGTGAACCCATTCAACACATGTGTGTGCATCAAATTTTAATTAAAAAGGAAAAAAAAAGGGAAATTGCTTTTTTGTTACATCCACAACCAAACAAGCACAACTCTAACCAATCAACAACTAATCACGTGGATTAAGCTCACATGGATTGAGGGAGAAAGAATCTCAACCTCTCACCAAGTTTGAATGTAGACAACTCATTCCCTTGGAATTCCTATTAAATCAAGCCTCTCAAGCTCATTTCAAGGACCCACAATTTCATAGTAACATCATAATGCTAAATTTCATCTAGAGTTCATTGTGCATTGTAAGAGTTTTAATATTTATAGTATTTCCTTTCTTAGATTACTTGAATCTTATTTAGCATAATGGATAATACCTCTAAGTTACATTCTTAGTTTAGATTTGTCATTCTCAATCTTAGTTAGCATTATCTTAATAAGATTTTGGAGTGAAGAATGCAATCACTGCATCATACTCACAATGAATCTTTCATTTTGAAGTAGTCTAGTCACTGCTCTATATGTTGAATCTGAGAGCAAATATAAAATCGACCATACTCACTTCATCTAGGAAGCAATAAGTCAGTTTCTAATGGGTTCACTTTGTCATTTTGATTTGATTATGATGTTATTAACCCATGGATGTAAGCATTTATTGAAGTGTTTGTGCTATAGGTTATAACCACTTTTCAAACACATTTCTGGCACCCACCGTGGGGCTTGAATTTGGATTTTGGCCTCATTTTATGCTTCATTTATTTTCATGATTTCTGAAACTCCATAGAAAATTGTATGAAATGGTGCATATTACCATACTATATTATGGTGAAATTGGTTCATCATTTTGTATCATGTTAATGCTCGTATGATATTAGGGTTTGTTGAGTTTTATCATTTTATGTAGTGAGAATTGTCGTACGACAGACTATCCTTCAAGGTTTTATCATTTCACTTGCTTAGAAATGTCATACGACTATATGGTGAAATAGGTTGTCTATGTTTTGTCATACCAGAAACAAAGGGAAATTTTTAGGGTTTTATCGACTTGATTTTTGGTTTCTAACTACTGATCTTGTCTTGTTGGATTTCTGGTTGATCTATTTGGAAGCCTAACTAGTGATTGCAGGTCAATTTGAAGAAGATTTCGCTTGTCAAAGGCCACTATTTTGAATAATATTTGTGAAACTACTAACTCATTTATGGTTGTAGGATGACTTGTTGAAGAAAATCAATCCAACTACTAATGAATTACTTGCAGGTTGTCTGGGATGTTACAACTAAACTTTGTGTTTGCAATAATTGATTTTTTTTCTTGCCAGAGTTATTAAGTCAATTCAACAAAATATGCATAAATTCCTTTGGAATGGCTCCCAAGAGCAAGAAAAATTGTCTCTAATGGCATGGGATAGAGTTTGCAAACCGAAAGGTGGTGGAGGATCCAAACTAAGAGACTGGAAACTAACAAATAAAGCTATGGGGGCAAAACTTGTCTGGCACATGTACCAATATCCTGAACAAAGATGGACTCACATCCTGTGGGCCAAATATCTAGATGATGAGACAAGTGAGTGGATTTTCACTATTGAAAACCCTCCCATAGAGTCGACATTATGGAACTTCCTATTGAGTTGTAGAGGGTTGGTGACCAACCATCTAACCTGGCTAGTTGGCAACAGGCAAAAGGCTAACTTTTGGAATGACTCCTAGGATGGATTATCGGTCTTACAGCAAGAGGGTGTCCCTCAGAATATTTTGGATACGACATCTCAACAATGTGGAGTTAAGGTAAGCAATTTTCTTGATAGGAATGCTTTTGAGATTGGACATGTATTTAAATGGAAGGATCCGAGCACTCTTGGTTTACCAGAAGTAGACCATATCATACTAGAGGATGTTCTTAAGAATAGATTGGTCATTGGATCCCATGATCCAAATGTGATTAATCGGTGTGGTGCCAAGATTGGGCAGTATTCAGTCAAGATTGGATACAAATTGCTTGAGCAAGAGTTTAGACAGGTGGAATGGGAGCGCCATATTTGTTGGAATAAGGCATGTTTGTCCAAGGCAACTGCCTTTTCCTGGCTTATAGGGAATGATAGAGTTTTAACAGGTGAAATGATAATGATGGTGGGGTTTGCGGGCCCTTTTAGGTGTGTGTTATGCCAGAAGGATGAGGAGAATCTCAATCATTTATTTTTAACATGTGAGTTTGCCCAAGCGGCTTAGCGATTTGGGCTACATAAGGTGAATTAGTATGGAACCCTCCTAGCAATTCTGAAAGGTTGGTTAGAATCATGGAATAATCTTAAGGGTCTTTCAACTTTCTCCTCAATTTTGGATGTCCTCCCCTCCACAACCTTGTGGAAGAACTGGAAGGAACATAACCAAAGGATTTTTCAAGATAAGACTGAACCTTTTTCTAGATTTAGCTTGATATTGGAGAGAGATATCTCAGAATTGATGTCGAATGTTGTTTCTCAAACTAATGTCTTTAAGACCCCTTTTATTATGGGTGATTCTTGGATTCAGCGAGAATGGCCTCTAGTGAAATTCATGCACATTAATGGGATTTAGAGGGCTAAATCTTTGCCTAGGGTGGATCCCAAATGTTGTTGGAAGTCGCCTAAGTCTAGTTGGACCAAGGTTAATTTTTATAAAGCCTCAAGAGGAAATTCAGGCACTTTAGGGGCTGGATATGTAGCATGCAATGATTAAGGATGTATCATGGTGCTTTGAGCTAAAAGGTTGTCATACGATCTAATAATGAGGCTGAATATTTTGTAGCAATTGGTGTTGTTCTGATGGAAAAAAAGTTGGGGGTACGGAAGGTTCATCTCGAAGGTGACTCTCTTCTTACTGTGAATGACATTGTCAAATGAAAGATGGATACCTGGTACCTCAACAAATATGTCAGGAGGATCTGCGATCATCTTGTGGAATTTGATGACTTCAAGTTGACACATGTGCTCAAGGAAGCAAATACATTGGGGAATAGGTCGCTAATAGACAAGTTTGAGCTTTTTGAGGATCTAAGGTTTTTGGAATCCTTAGATTTAGATTTGGATATGGCATAAAGTGATTTATAAATAAGTCATTCAGAGAACACCTTTTTAAGTAATGAAGAGGCTTACAAATTTTGTGGTAGAGGAAGTACATTCCTTTCCCCTATATAGTCTGGGAAGGATGATTGGGCTAAAGATATAGCATGTGGGAAGTACAAAGTGGGATTCGTTTAAAGATCTGCTTGAAAATGTTGCAGGGATTGTTATGAAGATGGGACATCTTGCATGTGCCAGGGAAGATTCTGTGATGGGAGTCAACTTTTAAGTTGAGCAGTGACATCTTTGTGCTCAAGTTACTTCCTTGATTTGTGTTTTGGTGGTCTCAGTCATGTTTGAAGATGGAGGCAAACTTATTTTTGCAATATTTGGGATAGCTTCTAGGTTTCAGAGGTCCCCATCTCCATTCAGAGGATTCAAAATATCTTCAAAATTGACCAAGTTGAGTTTTGGGAGGAGGTAGTGCTAATGCTGGGGTAGGAGTTCCTCAATTCTAACCTCAGGCTGAGGACCAAACTTGACATTTCTTCCCTCTTTTTGGCTTGGATTTGATGTTTGACTCTTTGAGGAAAGAGGTACTCGATGTGGCTCACGCATGCTTGGAACCCAAATGGGCTGGGGGGTTGGCAAACATTGTTGGGCAGGTGAAGGTTGGTGTTGGGATCCACATACATCATGGTCTTTGGAAACTCATTGGTGGGGGAAACAATGAACTATAATCTTTGGTGATCTAGTCGTCTACCCAACCAATAGATGATCACATGTTGAATGTTTGAAATGGGTGGCGGGCTCTGCTGGCCTTTCTACAAAGAACAAACACAAGAAGGATGGAGGTGGCATATGAATGGAGGAGCAGAAGAAAGGTTACCTCAGTGAATTCTAGAAACCATTATGGGAGGATGGTCGCCGTGTTCCATGCAGGCATCTTTCTTCCAAGGTTGTAGAATGTGGAGTTGGTGGTGCTCGTGGTCGAGGGATCAGTGGTGGTGGTTATGTTCGAGGTGCCTGTGGAGGATGTTGCGGTGATAGGTTGGTTGGTGATGGCAGAGCAAAGGGTGGGAGTAGTGGCTTGACTTTATTGAACTTCTCTAGGGAAGAAGCGATGGGCTGGTTCAAAGATTAGGGTGGGTGGGGTCTCTGTTTGTAGTGTGCCCAACTTTCTGTAGTATGGGCTAGTGTTTTCAATGAGTCTCTAGGTTTCTATGGTCTTTGCGAGTGTTTTTTTGTAGAAATGGTGGTTGGGATATGGGGTGTTCTTTTGTTGTACTTTTCATGATGTGGCTTAGTTTTTTGTCTGGTAGAGGGTGCTTGTGTTACATCTACCATTAAGTGACATTGATTTACCATGCATTGGAAACTTTTAGAATCAATATAATATCAACTATTATCAATCAAAATAAATAATAATTTATTTTCTTAGGCACACTTAATCAAGGTCCTTTGTAGGGTTCAATTCATTGATAGGGGAGTATTCTCTTGTCTATCTAGACAATCAAAAACCTAGACTCGTTGATTTTCTCACTTAGAAAAAAGACCTAAGAATGAACATATTGCTTGATGTGTTTGGGATAAAACAACATGGATAGGGGATTATGCTATTTTCCCTAGTGGAAAATCATAAATCCAGACTCCTAAGTTTCCAATCTGTTTTGTTTATTGTATTACATTTAGCGAGCTTGTTGGTTGAGGGGAAAATCTCTCGGGAATGACTCAAGTGGGTACAAGGCAAAACTAGCCTCTTCCAACCCACTATAATCAAATACTTATTTCAGATTAAAGTCTTAGAAGATAGGGGCATTTCTTCATAGGGCTATAAGCCTTAATCATACTTGTGTGACTATGGAGGGTGTATTCAAACATATGCCCTTACTAAACACTTTAGTGTAGAATCTACCCAGTTCACCCCCGAAAGTATGATAATCCAAGTGCAAGGAGGATAGTAACCTCCCCAAGACACTTGCCATATCATTCCTTCCTGAGTATTTGGATTCGGCTAATACGACATTGTTAATCCATTGCATGGTTGGCAATGGTCGTATTCTTATTAGCTCTTGAAGTGTGCCTAAGTTTACGAGAGAGGGTTTTCACAATACACCAATTTCCTTTAGGGATAAAATGTGCTTGATCTACCCATACTTGTGTGCTTGATGTATTCACTTAAACACTTGGAACCCTATCAAAATCTATCCAAACACATTCAAACATTCTCCAAATTGCCCAAGAACATTCCAATTTGTTCAAATTTCCTTGAAAAATAAGTGGTAAATTGTCTGGTCCAACATCTTATCATCTTGGAAAGCATCTAATCACGTGGACCCATGTTTTTATCATATGAGACAAGTGTTTCATCATATAAGTAGCTACTTTATGTCGTATCACTAGGTCATAATTATCACACGAACCAGAATCTTTGAGGTCAACAACCAATTTCACCACATTATCGTATCACCCTGTGAGATTCCTTGTACGATCTTGTAGCTTTCACTATGTTATTGTACCAGCCGATGAGAATTACCATACAAATAGATGCCTCTCATCACATCAATTTTTTATTGTTTGATATCTAGAGCCTGATTCTGACCTTTGACACTGTCGTTTAACCTCTGATTCAATTGTCCAATAGGATCTTCAATCTGTCCTGACCAGTGTCCTGGGGCTTCAGCCTGGTTACCTCATTTTATCATCCCAGTTTCTTGAGTACTCGACTAGTCTCACCCTCTTTACATTAATAAGATCTTAATAAATTTGGTCATAAGTGTCCCTTATCTAGGTAATCAAGCCTGAACTCTAACACCTTGTAGCAAGTTCATCGTCAGAATTCAAGATGTCATCTTTCATCAATCCTCAAGACAAGTTGTCACTTCTGTAGCCATATATTGACCTAATTCATCTAATAAATTATAGCTTTTAGTCTCATTGACTTTCATGCCAATAAAAATTAGAAACTAGCAACAAAAATCTAATTTTGATCCAAAAGGTAAGGTTGTCAACGATTCTACTCCTGGACCCTCGTGACGTCAAAATTAAAGATCTCTACAAAAACTCCAAATAAAGATAGGTCATCCACACATCAATTAATACCCCTACTCCAAATTCTAAGTCCTCAATACCAATTATTTCATACTGAGCATCACAATGAACCAAACATGTCAAGGTTTGATTGGGGATCTAGTTAGGGCCGACAGAGCCACTACAATAGTTGTTCTTCTACAATAGAGGAACCTACTGAAGAAGAAATCAAAAGGTGTCAACAAGACAAGCAGTTCCAAAAAATGATGCAAATGCTTGTGCATCTAGACAAATATTGGTACTTCATGCATCTAGCCTTTATGGGGTTCAAACTCCCTCTAGATTTTGATATTGAGAGACTAATACAACAAGAGGAAGAGTCTCCTATCACTATTCTCCTCCAACAATTGTAAGACATGATATGTGAAATCAGAGAGATGAAGAAGAAAAAGGAACAATCTTCCAACATGTATTCACTAGAGTTAATATGTCATTTTCCATTTGACAAAAATGTATACATGCCACCATTTCCTTCCAAAATTGAAATCCCAAAGTATGACAATACAATGTAGAAGGTGACCCTCAAGATCACATAAGAGAATTTTGCACTCTCAGTATGGAATTTATGCATGAACAAACATACCTAATGAGACTCTTACCTCAAAGTTTCAAAGGTCAATCTTTGGAATGGTTCATTAAGATCTCACTAGGTATTCAGACATTTGACGATCTTGTACACAAATTCATCTAGCAATACTCTTATAACATCTTACACATTGTCACCATTTTGAACCAGTGTAAAACCAAACAACACAGCGGTGAACCCTTTGTCAAATTCCTCCAAATATGGAGAAATATATCCATGAGGCATCCTCAACAAATCCTAGATATGGAGAAGATAGATATCTTTATCAGTAACTTGGTATCCAAAATTAATTATGTACTCCAAATGAAAAATTATGACGCTTTTGATAAAATGGTAGGAAGCACTATCGACATTAAAGAATTTCTTTTGAAGAAGGGTGAACTCACCTTTCATAAAGAGACTAAATCATTAAACAATCCCAACAACAACAATTACAGAGATAAGAACAAATATTAGAACAAGAACTAACGTGTGGTCAATGACGGGGTTGTTGACTCATGAGATTCAAGCCCAAAGAACCAATATTTAATCTATCTAGTAGCCTTTAGGCTGCTAAGAACAATCCAAATGTTTCATCAACCCTAAGAATTAACCAAGATATGAATAAAGACAAAGCACCATGGATACCTAAACCCAATTGCAACTTTACTACTCTCAGAGAAACACTTGAAGTGACATTGAAGACTTTATTAGCCAATAAGATCATCACATTACCAAACTCAAAGCCTTGGGAACCAACAGTCAAGCCTGAGTGGTGGAATGATAACAATTTTTGTGAGTATCACAAGAACAAGGGACATTTGATGAATGAATGAATGAAATTAAAACATGTGATACAAGACTTGATTGATAACGAAACAATCGTCGTTGATGGACATCATTCAAATAGTGATCACAAGGCTTTTAAACAACCACTTCCCTCTTATGAACAAGGAGAATCATCAAATAACAAAGGAGCCAAAGTGAACTACACCTATGATAATAATGACAATGTGATCCATATGCTTGAACCCTGTGACCAATTAGTCAATGTGATAATTATCAAAGATAGTAAAGAATCTGAATCCACCAATGCTATGATAAGAAATTAGTCCAAGGTTACTCTCAAATGGATAGCCCCGTCATCAAAATAACCCATTACATCAACAAAATCCTTCAATATCAAAACAATTGGTTTCATCAATCCCAATGGAAAATTACAACTTGGTTGATCAGTTACAATGAACCCCCGCTCAAATTTCTATTCTAGAATTGCTCAAAATCTCCCTATCACACAAGAAGATTCTTAAAACTGCCCTTCTGGAGGCAACTGTGTCGAAATACCTTGATGTTCATCGATTCCAAACAATGGTGTGTCACCTAAACTCCCTCACTACCTATATTTCTCCAAAGAAGATGATAAATCTCTAAACCATCCTCACAATCAGCCTTTGCACATAGAGGTTTTGATGCATAAGCATAGAGTCAAACACATCTTAATAGATGGAGGTGTGGGTTTGAATATTTGTACCCTTAATCTTGTAACAACATTGGAATTTTTAAAACATGTTATAGATCCAAGAAGTAAAATAACTATAAAGGCATATGACAAAGAAGAAATATCATCAAAAGGGTTATTTGTGTTACCCATCAGGGTAGGACCAGTCGAAAGAGATGTAATCTTCCAAGTCCTGGATTTACCTTTAGCTTACAACATGTTATTGGGTAGGCCTTGGATACATGACATGCAGACTATCCCTTCAATGTATCATTAGTGTGTGAAGTTCCCACATAACAAAGTGGAAGTCACTATCCTAGGAGATAGTAATTACTCTTGCAATAATTTGAAACAAACTAATAGCATGGTCCCACACAATAAAGAAGCCTTCAATGGTCAAGAAGCTGAAATCTCTAAGGAAACTATCATGAGAGATTTTGAGAATAAATTAAAAATCAAGTACATAGGAATGGGACCAACTGCATCCGTTTACATCTATGTCTTGTCTTCCTACATCCCTAAGGTCTTATGGGAAACCCTTGTCATCATTCAAGCCTTCTAGTACCACAGCATTAACAATACATCAAGCAGAGGACTCCGACGATGAATCTAGAGAAGAGGCAAAACTATACAATTATCCTTTGAAAGGTTGTTGCATATACAAAGAGAGAATCTTAATTACCAAGGAAAACCATAAATTGCACATAATCCAAGAGTTCCCTTTAAACCAAATGAGCCTTACATCAATAATAATAAAAGGATCACCAAAGCTGAGAAGACAATCAACTCAGTAAAGAAACATTGGTAAGTCAAAAAGAACAAGAAAATGAACAAGCAAGAAGACATCCTAACTGGGGGAAACTGATAACTATCACTCACATACTGTATCTAACCTTACTTCATGGATCCAAGAACACAAGCAATTGAGATATACTTACCTCAACCAAGATCAATAAAATAAACTTAAAGACAAACATCAGTGCAAGACAATGAGAATCAAAAAATAGAGGAGGGTTGTTCAGATGAAGATGAGAACATTCCTATGACCATAGCACAATACCTAGGTAGATGTGATGACAACCCAACTAATTCTCATGACTACAAATTTGATCAAGGTATGGAGAGTGACCTAGCAGAAAGACACCCTCACTGGGGGCAACTAGTCACTACTACTCATGTCCTGGATATACCTCATTATATTGAAATAAGTTCCAATGAGTATGAATGGGATTCCTTTTTTGATACCACATTGGATATTGAGGTTGATGTCATTCATAAGTATACACCTCAATTTGAACAAGGATAAAGTTCAAATGCTACCCAGATGACAGTTCTTCCCAGAGCATAAACTGGAACTTTGGAAATAATGTCAGGGATCTCAATACCAAAATGAGGTCAACATCAAGAATTTAGATTGTTCCTCTAAGGACTTTACTTGACCAGGTGGTTGGATGAGAGGAGGTTCAAAACCCTATCATTAGATCAAATGAGTTAGACTCACGTAATACTAATGACGACTCTGATAGTGATCTTAGGACGCTTTGTGGTCTAGACAGTCCTTTAGAGAGTATACTGATAGATCTCCTCTTATCAGTTGAAAGTTTTTATCATAATAATGCAGTGATATCCCTAGAATCAACTTGATCCTTATCCCTAATATACCCTGAACTCATCGAGTGGAATCCAAGCGAACCTGTGAACCTAATTTCTTTCCAAAATGATTATACCTTGGCATGCTACCTAAATTCTATTGAACCCCTTATCTCTTCCACCAGTGAAATCAACGTGAACATGACGGAGGAGGATATCAAGTTTATCAGTCTTAAAAATAAGAATAAAAATAAAATGAGGTTTGGTGGTGAAAACCACTTTGTGGTAGTGTCAAAACCCAAAATACTAAAAATAAATGAAGTATATAATGGTGAAAACCTCCCAGATGCGTCAGAGGATGGGAAGCTTGATATCCTACTCGATCACTTTCAGAAGAGATATTTAGTACTCATAGAGCCTACAAAGCCAGTCAACCTAGGAACAACAAAATGACCTTAGCTGATATACCTAGCATAGTCTTTGTCTGAAGAAGAGAAACAACAATTCACACAATTTTTCGTGAACAAAAAGATCAACTTTGCTTGGTCTTACTTTGATATGCCCAGAATTGACAGATTTGATAATGCACCATTTATCCATTGCTCCTAGAGTAAAATCAGTCAAACAAAAGCTAGGAAAAATGCATCCTCATGTGGCATTATTGGTTAAAGATGAATGAGAGAAGTTGTGAAAAGAATAATTCATAAGGACTATTGCTTGTGTCAATTGGATCTCAATATTTTACTTGTTTCTAAAACTAACAAATCAATCAAATTATGCACAAATTTTTTAGATCTAAATAAAGCTTATCCAAAAGATGACTTCCCACTTCCTAATATTGACCTGATTGTAGATCTCATAGATGGGTATGAAATGTATTCCCTAATGGATGGTTTATGAGGTTACCAGATAAAGATAACGCCTAAGGATCAAGAGAAAACAACTTTTACTTATGCTTGGAGGTTTTACTTGTGCTTGGAGGACGTTCTACTAGAACGTCATGCTTTTTGGTCTTAA
Organism: Thuja plicata; assembly: GCA_018584345.1. Taxonomy (NCBI): domain Eukaryota; kingdom Viridiplantae; phylum Streptophyta; class Pinopsida; order Cupressales; family Cupressaceae; genus Thuja; species Thuja plicata. The sequence continues at coordinate 3,479,479 of MU224983.1, read as the reverse complement.
AAATGCGGGTGCAACATATCAAAGAGAAATGACAACTATATTCCATGACATGGTGCATAAAAACATGGAATATTATGTTGATGACACCTTGGCTAAATTAGCAGAAAGAGTGACACACCTGGATGACTTAGAGAAAATATTTGATAGGATGAAACAATTCAAATTGAGATTAAACCCAAAGAAATGTGCCTTTGGCGTAACATCTAGCAAACTCCTCGGATACATTATATCGACAAAAGGCATCAAAGTTGATCCAGAAAAGGTGAAAGAGATAATGGAAATGTAACCACCATAGAATATCAGACAAATTAGAACGTTACAAGGAAATCTATAATTAATCAAAAGTTTTATCTCACAGTTAGCAGATAACTCTCAACCCTTTACAAAAACATTGCATAAAGGCGTAATATTTAAGTGGATGAAGGATGTGAAAATAACTTCCAACAAATCAAGGAATACTTGGAAAATCTACCTATTTTAATGGCACCCATACCGAGGAAACCACTCCTGCTATACATATCCACTACAAAAACATTTCTTGGAGCCTTACTTGTGCAACATGATGAAACATGGAAATAAAGAGCAATATACTACATCAATAGAACAATGGTTTTATAAGAACTCAATCACACAATCATCGAGAAGGCTTTCTTGGTAGTCGTATTCACTTGACAGAAGCTCAAACATTACATGTTGGTGCATTAAGTCAATCTTATTACAAATATTGATCCTTATCTATTAAACAAATCAACTTTGACCGACAAGCTAGCAAAATGGGTAATGATACTAATTGAGTTCGACATCAAATATTTGGATAGGAAGGCCATCAAGGGGCAAGTAATTGTTGATCACCAGACAAATGATCCTCTTTGAGATACCAAACCACTGACCATCAAGTTTCCTAATGAAGCCATCCTACATTTAACAGAACACCCATGGAAGATGTTCTTAGATGGATCATTCATATAACAAGGGTCTAGAGCTGGTGTACTTTTTATAACTCCATAAGGATACACAATTACTAAAGATTAAAAGATGATTTTACCTTACACAAACAATTTTGTTGAGTATGAAGCCTTAGTGAATGTATTAAAGTTAGATATTGAGTGGAAAATTGTAGAATTGCACATCTATGGAGACTCCCAGTTAGTAATCAACCAAATAAATGATCAACACCAAACTAAAGATGAAAAGATCACACCATACAAAATAATGGTTGATGACCTGAAGTAGTATTTTATTTTTACCAGCTTCCAACAGATCCCAAGAGCATAAAATAAAGTATTTGATGCCATGGCTGCTCTAGCCTCGATGTTACAACTAGAAGAACATCACTTCCGCTATGACTTCCTGGTGGAAGAAATCTCCTTTCTAGCATATGATTCCCCAGATTCCTAAATAATATGTTGTGGGCACCAAGTCCTCTAGATACAACCAGACATACTCATACCTATGAGACCAAATAATCCCTAATGACCTATCTAGGAATGAAAAGAGAAACCTCATAAGAAATGCATCACATTACTTGATCATTACTAATAAATTATATAGACGATGTCTAGACGGTACTCTCCTTAGGTGTCTAGAATGTGAAGAGTCTGAACATGTGCTAAAGGTAGTCTGCAAAGGTATTTTTGAAGCCCATTCAAATGGTGTCTCACTAGCCAAGAAACTCCTAAGGGTCGAATACTATTGGATTTATATGTAAAAATATGTTGTTTAATACACTAAATCCTACAAGAAATGCCAACTCCATGGTAATTTGAGCCACGCTCCTGCAAGAGAGTTGCTTTCATTTATCACACACTGGTCATTCCATCAATGGGCCTTTGACCTAGTGGGTCAAATATATCCTTCATCATCTGGAGGGCACAAGTTTATTATCACCGCCACAAAGTATTTCACAAAGTGGGTGGAAGCCATCTCCTTAATCAAGGTAACCAATAAAAAAGTATCAATATTTATCCTAAACTATATCATTTATAGGTATGGTGTCCCTTCTTCTATTATAAACGATAATAGGGGCAGTTCAAGAACAAAGACATTGATGAACTGTGTGTGAACTTTCACATCACCCATCATTGATCCTCTATCTACTATCTGTTAGGATTAAGTAATACTAAGAGAGGGGTGAATCAGTATTACAACACTTTAAACTTAAACTTAATAAATTCCAAATTAACCAAATGATTGCTGAAATGAAAAGAACATAAACATAAAACACACAACTATAAACATAAAACACACAACTCATAACACCATGAATTTGTTGTCGAGCAAACCCTCTCCAAAGAAAAACCCTGGTGGGGATGGTACCCACAAATATGTACTAAAAGTATTATGTCCCCTATTAGGAGCCAAATATTACATTAGCACATTTATTTGTTAGAGGAATACAAAACCTTGTTAAAGGTATACTAAGCTCACTGCTCATACAATAAAAAATATGATTATGTTACAATGCTTTATCAAGAATGAACAATACAAGCATCTGTTATGCTTAGGTAGTTCTATTTGTAGCTCACATCACCATTTGTATGATTCTAACATCACAATGCATCCATTCATTTTTTTGTATCACATACATACAATCTCATGTCCATCACATTCTCATCACAATCATCGCTTCTCAAAAAGCTCTTCTTATATATATCTTATTACATTACCCAGTCGGCTCCCAAATACATCAAAAAATAGAATTAAAACTTATAAAAAAAGTAATTAGCAAGTCAGAGATCATACACTATCAAAACATAGTTAATACAAAATTTGAATCCAACATAGCACATTTGGTCTTTGCATTATACTCCCTCAATCATCGCGACCTTTCATTTGTGTTGTATCGCTATTAATCTGTCTTCGTATGTCTTCATCATACTATAACTTACTGCGCTCAACACTAAAACATAAGAGAACTTAAAAAAAAGGTCATATACATCCCAAAATAGCTTCTCCTAAGCTCACATGTCTCCATTCATCATATGTTGTCTTCGCTGACCAAAATAGTACTACTATACTCTGTAATTCTGCTTTCTGGATTTAGTCATTTTGCAAGCTATAAATCCAAAATGGTGTATGACACCAAGAAACCATCCATAATAGATGTGTTTCCATAAATTCCAACCCTCAAGTGTTCCAAAACACTCCTGAATGAACCACTTTCCAATAATCTCTCCCTTTAACATTGATGACAACACTTAATGAAAAATTAAACAGTGTTAATACCAAAAGAAAGATATACACAACACTTTTTATCTCCTTTACATATATCTTCTCTATTGTATACATTTTTCATATCTTCTCTTCTCCCCCTTTGACATCAATGGAAAAGGTATACAAAAATGTAGAATACATAACAAAATTGTGCCACTGCTTACCAAAAAATATACCATCTTTAGTACGTATTAGAAGGAGCCCTCCAAGATCTTCACTTCCTCTGACCAAGTCTTCACTAGTATCTGACTCACATGAATCATCCCATTCAGTGCAAAAGAAGATGTCTCTACTGCCTTTAGCTCGGTAGGCATATTTTCAGTGAGGGCTTGCTCTATCTTCTCCATGTCAAAAAGATGTGTCTCTAGAATTGATAACTTAGGAGTGATTAAACTCTCCAGCATACCAAATATTCCCACAACTCTCCCATTATTTGTATCCAAAACACCTAGTTTGTCCAATATCCTAGACACTTCTCTGTCTAACTTCAATATAGAGTGTGAAGAGGTCTCACAAGTGTCCATCAACTTGTCTAGACTTAGTCTGTCCTTTGCGATTATATCCTTAATGTTTTTGAGATGTTTGACAGGATTTATACAGTAACTGTATAACTTCCTTCCATGCGATACACAACTCTTTACCTCAGATATAGTTTTTCTTAGTATGCATAAGTACCATGAGATAGACTTGCATATTTATTCCAACTTCTTCATGAGGTAATTCTTCTCTGATTTCTCTTCAACAATCTTATCCAAGGACTCATAGTGACTGTCAAAATCATCCAATACTTTGTTCAAGTTATCTGTACTATCCTTTTATTAGAAAGCAAAAGGTACAGGTAGGAGTTTGTTGATAATATCAACTTCTCTTTCCACTACCCTTGTCTTCTTCTCACATTTCTGCTCAGATCTCTCTTTTTCTTTAACAAATGTGATGAAGGATAGCTTCATCAACTCATCCCCATCCATACTCTCAACATCAATGTTCAGAGTCTTATATCCACTTTCCAACAATAAATATGAAGAAATAGATACAAGAGTTTCTTGTTTCTCTTCAACTTTATTCACTGTTCTTTCAATGCTTCAACTTTCCTCACTTTTTGTTCTTCTTTCTCTGCCATTTCTAGAACAATGCTTCCTTAAATGTTAGTATCCTTCTCAAAAGGATCACTTACATCCTCTGAAGTGTCCAAAGACACAGGCACACCAAAAATAAAGAAATCTAGTTGCTTCACAGTACTCATAAATTGACTAGTGTCTTCGCCCTTTGATTTTTCAAGACTTATTTCTGCCATCCTTGATGACTCACATTTTTAAATAGTTTTAGGCTTAGTACCTGTAGGCGTCCAAAAATATTAATATTATTATTAATATTAAATTCCTCTTATTCCTCTAACTATTTAATTCAATCAATTAAATAGTTTCATTGCTAGTATTTATCAATAATCTAAATACTATTCTAATGTATTTTATTTAAATACATTTGTCTCGCAAAAATCCCATCTTTAATAAATTTATATTTATTAAAATACCTACATATTCCTAATTCTTCTAAACTATGATTTATTCAAATCCAATTTGAATTATAATCTAAACCCTAGATAGGAACCTATTAATCCAACCTAGACACCTACCCTAAGCCTACCCTATTCCTACTCTACTCCCATCACCTCACTTCCTAAGCATGCTTCCCTACCTAACTGTCCTCTAATTATACTTAAAGTGTGAT
>MU224983.1:3459081-3474488 GCA_018584345.1 Thuja plicata | reverse complement strand
CTCACCCACATGGGGAAATTCTCTCCAAAAAGGTCACCCATTCCTCTTAAATTCCTCTTACAAGTTTGTCTCCCACTTGGAAATCTTGAGCCACTCAACATTTAATGCCAAGTTTGACTCAAATTTGGCCATCCCTTCCAAGCCCATGTGTCCAAAATGGCCACCCATTCCTCTTAAAAGCTCTTTACTCCTTTGTCCCCCCACTTGAAATTCTTGAGCCACTCAATATTTATTGCTATATTTGACTCAAAATTAGCCATCCCTTCAAGCCTATGTGTCCCTTATGTGAATCTTATGTGGATGCCACATAGATGCCACCTCATCCAAGCTCTCCTCTTCTCTCCCAAAAATCTATAAATAGAGGCCTTCTCCTCTTCAATTTTGATCTCTCAATTTGCATTGTTATCATGCTAGAATTGTTTTAGAATTTCATAGCTAGTTCTCATGCTTATAGTTTCTTGTTTAATTCACATAGAAATCACATGCTAGGCTTGAATTTGGTAAATGAATTATAGTTTCTTGCATATTCATATCATTTTCATAGTTTAGAATATAATCTTTGAGAAGGATTTGAGACTAGTTCTTCATATACTAGCTCTTGAATCTCTTCTTTTCATCCAATCTTGCATTCATAGTTGCATTGTATTGGGGATCCACTTCCATTTGTGTTTGAGAGAGAACATTCATGTCCAATCTAAAAGGGAAAATCAAACAAATAATAGAGGGTGCAATGGCTTGTTTTATCTCAATCTAATGTTACTTGGATTTTCTTTGTTGTTTCTTGTTCTTTCATGGTTCTTTAAATGATTTTATGTGCTAACACACTAATATTTCATGTTTGAACTTGTTTGCAACAATTTTTGAAGTCTAAGATTTCCTTGTACACATTTTGGCATGCCTGATGGGACCCACGTCCCTAAACCTTATCAAAATATCTTCATTCTTCTCAAAAACACGTTTAGATTCACAAACAGGTGTCTCCGCTTCTACAGAGGCGGCTCCGACAGACGGGCGGCTCTGCCTGCAAACAGAGACACTGTCACAAAAACATCCATAACTTTTGCATATAGACTCCATTTTTGATGATTTGAAAAGCGTTGGAAAGCTAACTCAGAGAAATTTTCAGATTTGTAAGCTATTAATTCAGATTCCCCTTCAAAAATTTGGTGGACATGTTCAAAGTTACTCTTTCATTTTCAATTTCAAAAGTTCATATCTTATGCTAATGAAATCTTTTTTTAAAGTGAATTCTTTGTGCAGATCACCTTTATCACTTTTTGAATATTTGGAAAGGCTCAAACTACTAACCAATTGTCTTGCAACACCACTTTCCCAAGACACAACTTCATAAGATTACTCATACTTGTCTTGTAGGTTTCCTTGATTTAAATCGACCAAACGATCATGTTTGTGATAATCTTTTTAGGCACATAGACTAATTAGCTAGATTTATTTGTCTAATCTGAAGCAAGTGTTAGGGGATTATGCTCTCTTCCCTTTTGGGAAGATCAGAAACCTAGACACACTTGCTTTGTGTTAAACAATTGAATCTTTTTGAGAAATAATAAAGCTTTGTCTTGCGTGTGTGGGAGAAAATGACATTGGGGAGGAGATTATGCTCTTTTCCACTTGTGTAAAATTAGAAATCTAGACCCCTCTCATCTCCAATCCATGCTTTTTAAATTAATCCTTTAGATGGGCCTGCCGGTCGAGGAAAAAATCTCCCGGGAACGACCCACGTGAGAACAAGGTGTAAGCCACACCACTCTAACTCACCTTAATCAAATTTACTCTTTAGGGTTAAAGCCTCGGGAGTCGATTAGCATTTGAGCTTATACTTAGCTCTTGTCTAACTTAAGTGTGGCCTCACGGTCTCAATCATGTTTACGTGACCACTTTTGTCAAGACGCTCTATGAGGCTATACGCCTGAATCATGCTTGCGTGGACATAGAGGATACAATCGAACAAAGACACTTACTAAACACTCTAGGCATAAAAGCTACCCGATTCACCTCCGAACGGTGACATATTATAGTGCGAGGGGAGGGAAAAATCTCCCCCCAAAATCCCCATCATATGTGTCCCAAGGTATTGTGTTGCGAAAGAGATCTTCGTAGCACGACAACAATACCTGGAAAAAGGCAAAAACATGGGTGCCCTTTCGGGGGTGACACTTTTGTGTGAGCTCACGGACTACCAAGCAATGGGTCTATAATATTTCATTGAAGCCAATTCCTTAGGTAGATGTGTGCTTGAAGTGTTTGAACAACATTTTCAAAATCCAAAACCCAAACGGAATACCCAACATTCAAATTTGTCACGTGATTGTGTCCTTCAAGGTTTCTTTGTCCCTTGTCAGATTGTTTTCAGACACATGCTTGTTCTTTTCTGGTTTGACTATGTTGAAATTGGTTCTTGCCATGGAACAAAAATCTATTGAAAATCAGAATAAGATCAAACTTTTGCCAAATTATCAAGACAATGTCCATTTGCAAAGATTACCTTGGGCTCTAATTTTTAGAATTTGGTATTTTATGAGATATGTCCTAAAACCTCCAACTATTCATCCAAGAGTAGATCTATTTATAGGACATGACCGATTCCAAGAAGCATAAGAAGGTAAAAACTCCATTACCACTCATGCAAAGAGAACAGAAAAACACAACCTGAGAGGTTAACAAGTACCAACACATAGTCGATTCCATCAAGCAAGAAATCCATAAACGAGAACAATTCGACAAAGTGATATACAACAAGTTGCTCTCTTTATGGGCAAATATCGTCTAAACACTGATTTTGTCAGAGTTGAGCAATATGACTAGCTGGTTTACCATGACAAACAAAAGTTCCTCCTCTTCTTAAGCTCACTTATCTTGCATTTTAGGACCTCCCTTAGGTTGTCATCTTTAGAAACACATCACACACTCATCCCAGCATAATCCTGCATTAATCTAATCCAATCCTACTCATCCTAGTGTCATCTTAATCATCATCCAAGGCATCCTTAATCACATCCTCCACTTGGTATTACATCCACTTTTGAGTTGCTTAAAAAATACATCTTAATCAAACCCCCATCCTTAAGTTATTAGGATTAGGATCATTGAGAGGGTGGGGGGGGTGAATCAGTGATCTATCTATTAATACTTTTTATTCTTATCTTGAATCTTAACTTTAATGCTTAAGTGCTGAACTAAATATCAATGCAAGTAAGATAAACATACATAACTCATAACACCAAATATGATTATGGGGAAACCCAATGTAGGTGAAAACCCCAGTGGGAATTAGTACCCACAAATATTCTGTACTAGTTTCTTATGATCCTTTATTAGAAGATCCTTAACCTTGTTAGGAGTTGTCTTTACAATACATGAAGTACAATGACCTTGTTAAGGGTCGGACCCTGTTAGGAGTCTTTTAAAATAACCCTATTAGGGTTGGTGGACTCACTATCCAAGAGAACACTGCTCAAATGGTGAAGGCTACAACCTTCTGGATCTTCGATACAAACTATATCTGCAAGGTGAGCTGTTGTTGTGACACTGCTTGTGTGATCAGTTTCTTTTGTTGTGCTGATGCTTTAACCTCTTTTAAAGAACTATAAAAATATTAACTACACTCTGAAGGCTTCTACTTCAATATCTATATCATCACCATATCACAGATATAGCTTTGCTGCTTTAACACTCTGCTTTGCTTTTCTTATCTCTGGCTTTCACAATTTTTCCGATCACAAATGACCTTCTATAAGTAATTCCTAAAAAGAAACAAATATGTCAGATTTAGGAAACCTTTTACCATCTATCTTGATCACTTAACTAAGCACACAACCCTTCATTAAGTTGGCGCAACATCAGTTACAACTGCTTTACTCAAATCAAACAGATGCGTCTCTTCACACAGTCCGCTCCACCAAATTAGCTCTAACTTCTTGCTCCGGATGAATCAAGTCATGCACCTTTAACCACACATGATTAGATAACTAAAAATCACTAATAAAAAGATGCAAGTCCTGAGGATATGTGCAAATTCTGTAACAAAACAATCTCTATTGGCTCTTTCCATGATCTTTGTCCTGTTCTGGCATTCACTGGCTGTACCTCTTCAACTAGATGTATCTTCTTCATACTTGCAGATCTGATCATGCTCTCTTAGACTTATAATGTATACATACTCATAAGCTTATCTTCCAAGGCACATAGCATTTGAATTACAAATGAACACACACTAGTCAAAACTATAACAGTTTGTTCCTTACTCTGTCCTGTTCTGCCCTTTACTGTCTCAATCACTTCATCTTGTTGTAACTTCTTCATATTTGTAGATCTGATCATGCTCTCTTAGACTTAGCATGAATAAATACTTACAAGATTATCTTCAAAGGAGCATGTCCTAACTTGGTAGTATGCACATGCACTGATGCTCTATTCTTCTGGTACTCTGCTAACTGTCTAGTCTTCTGTACTTAACCAATTTATGATCTTCTGATAATGTGTGCTGACTCCAAAACTTCATATGCCTTTGTTTCCATAATTAAAACACTAAATAGAGTCATATAAACTAGTATAGTTAACTTTCCAACATAATTATCCTTTACTAAGCATTGTTTAGGATAACCCCCTTTGCCTTTGCAACCTCGCCACCTTGATCAAAAGGTTGGTTCGCATTAACAGAGAATCTCATCCATCGAAGACCACAAGTCTATCTTAGGTAGATAATTACATCCGCTTGATATTACACTAGGGAAAGAAACCCTTAATCCTTTTATACATAAAGTTATCCTTAATCCATAGGAGCATATTCATCATCCTAAGCACATCCTAGTCCTAGTGCCATCATCCTTAGCTTTCTAGGCACATCCTTGCATTACATATTGCATCTCATATCCCCTTAAGGTAGTAATTTCATGCCACCTATCACACGATCCACTAAGAAGAGGAAGAACATGGACCCTAATCTTGCCGCTAGTTCATCTAATCCTGTGACTGACAACACTAACACCATGGTTACTTATGTGCCTCAAGCCAATGAACAAATTGAGCACATCTGGGTAGACACTAGTGAGACGCCTACCATGAGTACCATAGAAACATTTATCAATCATCTAGGGCATGTCCACATGGTGAAAACCATGAGTGGACGTAAAAAAAAAAAGGTACTTTTGGTCATTCAACAACAAGGAATTCAACTCCCGCCTTGGATTATACCCACACTTGTCACACAACCTATGGAAATTCCAAGGGAACGTCATCATCCCACTAGAAATGAAATTTTTGATCCACTACAATGAGCCCTATAGGTGGGGACTCTCATTGCACAAGTATTCCAACCTTCCATCCCACCCTCTATCATGCACATGACACCTTCATCTACCTCAGGAGCCCCGCCTCCTGATCCAACATCAGCTGCTCAAGCAATACCCCCCATTGCTACACAAGCACCTCCTCAATTCACAACCTCTCCACTTTTGCAAACATTCCCAACATTTGTGGCACAATTTCCACCACCACCAGTCAGCACGCAACAAACCACCATTCCACCCATCTCTACTCATCCCATTCAAAGTACAATGACTAGTTCACAGCATCAAAGCACCCAAGTCTCCATGCCTATTCTTCCTTTCTTCACCATAGGCATGCCACCTACCAATGCCTATAACCAACCCTTATTTCCATAAGGGTCCACTTTCCCCACTCCACTAACAACACAACCGCAATGTGTGCCAACAATTTTGCCACAAATGAAAACCAACCCAAATCCTCCCATGAAACAACCATCTACCAATCCCTTCATCATACCCCAAATACCCATCCAACAACAACAATCTATCCCACAACAACAACAATAACCTATCCAACAACAACAACCTATCCAACAACAACAACAACCTATCCAATAGTAGCAACCTATCCAACAACAATAGAAACCTATCCAACAACAACAACCAATCCAACAACAACAACAATAACCTATCCAACAACAACCAATCTAGCAACAACAACAATCCATCCAGCAATCATCCCAACAACAACAACAGCAGCAAATTACCAACTCATTCACATCCCAAGCACAACAACAACCAATCAACCACTTCACAGCTGCGTAGTCAACCCTCCAAGTTGCACAACAGTCACAACCACAAATACATGGGGCAAATCCCTTCATGTCACAACCACTGCAATAGTTTGCTAATCCTTTCATCCAACCTATGCAACAACAACAAACTCATTCTACCAGTTACCTAGCCATGCCATCTTTCGCTCCATCACAAACCATTCCACCTCCATAACAATTCAATGTTCCCACTGGGGACATTCTACCACAAAACTATTATCCTCCACACCATACAGGTGTGCAATAGGCTCATCCCACTTATCCAATGCCTCAACAAATGCAAGCCTACTTCCAGCACTTGCAACAACCTTATCAAGCGTCGACACCTCCTCCACTGCAATATTCCCCTCAGCCACAACTTTCACCACAACAGCCCATATACGTTGACCAACAACCATGATATCAAACACCACAATATCCCCCACAGAATCCTCCATATTTTCTGTTTGATCCATATCACGTTCAAGGAAACCATGCAATCATGGTTAATAATCCTCCCCCACAAATCAACCATGAATGGGAGGAAATGAAGAATGCTCTCAAGGAGCTAAAAGCAGGGACATAGGCTAAAAAATATAAGTTTTAGGAAGTGTGCCCTTATCCGTTTGATTGATCTATCAATGCCATACCCTTCCCCAAGTATTTTCAGAAACCCAAATTTGATAAATATCAGGGGAAGGGAGATCCTATGAGCCATGTGAAAGAATTCTACATGGCATGTCAAGAAGTGGCCTATAGCGATAATTTCCTTATGAGAATATTTCCCAAGAGCCTATGAGGAATCGCTCTTGAGTGGTTCTACAAAATCCCCTATGACACAGTCTCCACTTTTGCTGAACTATCTGAAAAGTTTGTGGCCCAATACACACATAACTTCGAAAATGAACTCTCACTCCTTGACCTATGCAATTCCAAACAAAAGGGAGGAGAGAGCCTGGTCGATTATCTTCAGCATTGGTAAGGGCTTACTACAAGGTTGTCCTATCAATCCCCTAAGCAACATCTTATCAAAATCTTCATTAACAACCTCCATCCTAAGCTCGCCTATCACATGCGCATAAATTGCATACAAACTTATCAAGACATCCAGATCAAAGGCATGGATCTTAAACGAGGTCTCATAGAAGATGGTGCCATCAAGCACTACAAGGAATCCCTACCTAACAAACATAATAATGATCAATTACGGTACTAGAACAAAAACAAGAACGTAGTAATTGACGGAGCCAATGACACCAAACACGTTCAGGTTGTGGTAGCTGGTACTAATGCACCTACCCAAACTTATCAGCAAGCATCACTAGTATACCCGCAACCTCCTCCCATGTATCAAAAGCCTAATCTCGTGTATCCCCAACTGACTTACCAGAAAAACATGCCCCATTAAGGCACGACTATCTATCCCCCTCCGGGGACATCATATCAACACAACTACCAAGGTCCTATGAATGAGAAAAATGCTATATCAGTCCCGCATGGACAACATAGGCCTTGCACTTTGAATGTGCCACAACGCACATTTACCCCTTTGGGTGAACCCATAGATGTCATCTTCCGCAAGCTGGTCCAAGCTAACCAAGTCGTGTACAAAAAAACACAACCATTTGATGACTCAACACCTAAGCCCGCCTGGTATAAAGACAGCGAGTACTGTGAGTACCACAGTGTTAAGGGACACACCACTCTCAAATTCATGAAGCTAAAAAATTACATATAGGATCTCATCGACCGCAAAGAGATCGAAGTGGACTCTCCTGCCCAACCATCGCCAAATGCAGGCCTTAAAATCTATCAAAATGCATTCCCTAAACACACTTCAAGAATAGTCCCAGGGAATCCTACTCAGTCCTCTCATTAGGGGAAGGGTAAGCAAGGAGAAAATGCCCACATAAAAGATTATACCAATGTATATATAAACTACGATAATCTCATCGGCTGCATATCCCAAGTACAGTCCTCTGTTAATGTCATCCATGTCAAGGGTGCCGATAACCAATGCACACTCACCACTCGTAGAGGCAAAATAATAGTTGCAGGTGTCAGTCCCGCTCCATCTACTGGTACCTAATACAACATTTTGGAACACCTAGGGAATACTCCTACCCAAATTTCTATCCTAGATCTCCTCCGCACCTCACCCACCTATCAAGAGATCATCAATAAAGCCCTACAAGAATCCCGTGTTCCCAACGACATCAACCTCATTGAATTCCAAAACCTTATCAGACACCTATCTGCATCTTGCTGGGTCTCTTTTAAACCAACAGACATACCCTCAAAAGAACCCAATCATAATCTCCCACTCTGTATTGCTGTCATGGTTAAAGATTTTTCCATCAAACAGGTCATGATAGATAATGGATCGGTCCTAAACCTGTGTACTCTAAAATTCATAAAACATTTGGGTTGCAATGAAGCTGATATAAAAAATGATGTCATCACAATAAAGGCATATGACAATCTAGAGTATACTTCTGAAGGCACCATATCATTGCCCATTCAAGTGGGCCCGGTTATCCAGGATATATTATGTCATGTTGTTGATCTTGAACTTCCCTTCAAAATCCTCCTTGGATGCTCATGTATTCATTCTATGCAAGCCATCCCTTCCACCTACCATCAGTACATCAAATTCCCATATAACGACACTGAGATCACCATCCGCGCAGATGCCAAGCCCTTCACATACTGCAATGCATTGGAAACATCCTTTCCACATTCCAATCACTGTCCTAGTATCAACATTGGCACCTCTATTTCTAGTTCATCTCAAACCCATTCAGACCCAGAAACAATCCTCTCTTCCACCCTATCCATGGTCAAGATCAACAACAAAGGTTGTGGTGAGTACAGTTTATCTGATGCCTTCACAGTTGGAGCATTTCCAATTGATCCACACACTCAAGGCCGCCAACCTAATCTAAGAAAGATAGAACCGACGACAACCAAGGCACTACAATTTGGTCCTACCACTTTTATCTCAAAGGGTACTTTGACTGGCTAGGAAATGACACCAAACATCAACCAAGTGCTCTATAAAGATCCACCACCCAAGGACACAAGTCGCCTCAATTACTTTAAAGATAAGTAACCAGCAAATCACAAACTAGTGACAAAAAAATGGAACTACCAAGGAGGTGGCCTTGGTTATGAAGAGAAAGGAATGAAAGATCCTATTGTACCTACCCAACGAGAGAAGCACCTAGGTCTTGGCATGGACTCTGACATGAATGGGGGCACCAACGGAAACATTTTTGCCTCTTGTCCATCCCTGGGTGAAATCACTGACATCGAAGATGTCCCGGAAGAGAAAGTTGTGAGAGCCTATGGTGATGTCTTTGATGATGAAACCTTCCTGGGAAATTTGTCCTACGCCAACTTTCCAATTCTCTTTATTGACCTTCCCCTCCGCCATCCTGAACTCATAGACTGGGACCAACTAAGTGTCATGCACGTTGACAAGTTCCAAAGTGAGGACGCGCTCCTAAAATTTATGGGAGAAATTGAGCGAAGCAGTGACTAGGGGAAAGACTCAACATATGTCTACAAATTGGACCCAAAGGCATACTTTGGGGAAGAGTAGAACTTCATCCACAAAAATGAAGAAGAAAACAAAAATTAAAAAGAGAAAAATTGATCCCCTAGCAAAAATCCCTCTGGGGCGCTATCTGATCATAAAAAAGTAAAAACAAAGGGTGAAAACCTCTTTGAGGTGCCTGAGGATGAAGATTCTCCTCTTCCTCTGATTCATGATTACAGACTTGAACAGTCGTTGATTCTCATCGAAGAATCAAAATGTGTCAACCTGGGTACCAAAGAGAATCCCTCCATCATATACATAGCAGCATCTCTGACTGAAGCAGAAGAAAGTGATATTGTCACTTTATTGAAGGAATCCATCAACAAGTTCGCATGGTCTTACTCCCACATGTCAGGATTAGACCCCAACTTAGTGGTTCACCATTTTGCAGTGGACCCAAACATCAAACCTGTCAAACAAAAGCTCTAAAAGATGCACCCTAAAGTGGCACTACTTGTCAAAGTAGAGCTCGAGAAATTTCTCCAAGCCAAGATCATCCGCCCCATTGACTATTCTAATTAGATTTCTAACATGGTGCCCATCTCTAAGCCTGATAAATCAATGAGGATATGTATAGAATTTTGAGATCTCAACAAGGTATGTCCCAAAGATGATTCCCCATTGCCAAACATACACATGATCATGGATCTCACAGCAGGACATGAGATGTTGTCACTCATGGATGGCTTTTATGGAGATAATCAGATCCACATTGCAGAAGAAGATCAACATAAGACAACATTCACAACCCCATGGGGCACCTTCTGCTATAACATGATGCCTTTTGGCTTGAAAAATGCTAGGGCAACCTATCAAAGGGCCATGACTGTCATTTTTCATGACATGATTCACAAGATCATTGAAGACTATGTATATGATATCTTGGAAAAATCAATTAAAAGGGAAGATCACCTCAATGTTTTGGAATGTGTCTTTGATAGGATTGGACACTATTTCTTAATGCTCAACCCTAAGAAGTGTGTCTTCGGGGTCATATCAGGCAAACTCCTTGGGTTCATTATATCCAGATGAGGCATTGAAATAGATCCAAAGAAGGTACAAGCTATCATAGAGATGCCTCCACCAAAGATATTTCAACAATTATGTAGCCTCTAAGGAAAGTTACAATCTGTGCACCATTTTATCTCTCAACTAGCAGACAAGTGCCAACCATTCACTCATCTCCTGTGAAAAGATAACACATTCAAATGGGATCCTCAGTGCCAGAAGAGTTTTGACAAGATCAAAGAATACTTGGCCAATCCACCCATCTTGGTACTTCCTGTACCCGACCGACCACTCATCTTGTATATTTCTGCTACTAGAATATCACTAGGGGCACTCCTTGCTCAGTTGGATGATGAAGGTAAAGAAAGAGCTATTTATTACATCAGTCAGACCTTAGTGGGTTATGAGCTCAACTATTCACCTATGGAAAAAGCATGTTTGGCAGTGGTATTTGCCACTCAAAAACTTCACCACTATATGCTTAGTCATACAACCAAGCTCATTTCAAAGGTGGATCCTCTCAAGTACCTACTCTCTAGGACTACACTCATAGGTCAAATGGCAAAATGGGTTATGCTGCTAAGCGAGTTTGATATTCAATTATGTAGACAAAAAAGCCATTAAAGGAGAGGTCATCGCAGATCAACTAGCAGAAGCACCATTAGTGGATGCATATCCTTTGATCACAAAATTTCCAGATGAGCATTTATGCATGATCGAAGAGCAACCTACCTGGAAACTCTACTTTGATGGGTCCTACATAGCTAATGGTGCAGGGGAAGGAATAATTTTTGTCACACCTCAAGGTGACTACATCCCTATGTCATTCAAATTGGGATTTCCCTGCACGAACAACATTGCAGAATATGAGGCACTAATCGCAGGACTCCGCATGGCTATCAAATGGAACATCACAACTCTACATGTCTTTGGTGATTCCCAACTCATCATCAAACAGGTTCTAGATGAGTATCAAACCAAATATGACAAATTGATGCCATATAAGCAGATGGTTGACAAGATGAAAGAGCATTTCCTCCACTTGCAGATAACACAAGTACCACGCTTGCAGAACAAGGTTGCCGATGCAATGGATACAATTGGCTCCCTCCTAGAGATTCCTCATGAGTCTACGCAATACAAATTCTTAGTTGAGAAACTTCATGCTCCCGCTTATGAGAATGATGAATCGAATTGCGTATGTGTCTTGGTTGGTCCCTAGTCCCCATGGTACCACGATATCCAAGCTTACCTACAAAATGGTATCATAACCCCCTCATCTCACTACAGCCCAATGCCAAAAATTTATCCCCAGAGCTTCCCATTACACTCTTGTAGCCAACACCCTTTATCGTTGAGGCTATCACAACATGCTCTCTAGATGTCTAGATGAAAACAAAGCTACCTAGGCTTTACAAGAAGTACATGCTGGAATCTATGGTGCCCTTACAAGTGGCATGGTCCTAGCCAAGCAACTTTTACACATAGAGTACTATTGACCTACAATGGAACATGATGCTTGTGAGTTTGTCAAAAAATGTCTACCTTGCCAACATCATGCCAATCTAATTCATGCTCCTGCCCAGGACCTCAGACCTATTGCGCCTCCTTGGCCCTTCTCTTGTTGGGGTTTTGACCTCATTGGTAAGATTACTCCCCTCTCTTCTGAAGGCCACAAGTACATAATCATAGAAACAGAGTACTTTACAAAGTGGGTTGAAGCAATTTTTCTCACCCTCACTACAAGTGTCCAGATATCCAAATTCATCCTCTATCACATTATCTGCCGCTTCGACTACCCTCCACTATCTTCACAGATCACGGTACACCATTTGAAAATCAACATGTTAGTGATCTGTGTGCTCGCCTCCATATCCATCACTGTTTCTCCAGTCCATATTTCCCTCAAGGTAATGACCAAGCTGAGGCAACTAATAAAACCCTCCTCAAAATCCTCAAAAAAGTTATCAGTGATACTGGTCATGACTGGCATCTCCAGATCAATCCCGCCCTCTGGGCATATCGCACTTCCTATCGTACTCCTACTGGAACTACCCCCTATTCCCTATTCTATGGTGCTAAAACAGTCTTACCAATTGAGGTTGAACTACCATCCCTCTGAGTATCACTGGGAGGCCTTGTTGAAGATGAAGATTACCGAGTAGCACGACTCACACAGCTTGATCTACTAGATGAAAAGTGCTAGCAAGCCTATGATCACCTGATTGTCTACCAAAATAGACTCAAGAAAAACTATAACAAGAAGGTCCACCCACGCCAGTTCCAAGTGGGGGACTTTGTGCTAAAGGAGAATCAGAAAGTGGGTACTGATCGGGAAAAGAAAGGTAAGTTTGAAGTCACCTGGAAAGGCTTATATGTTGTCACTGCATGCTTCGCTTTTGGGGTATATCAACTCTCCACTCCTAACAGAGAACCCTTGAATGATCCTATCAACATCATTCATCTTAGGTAATTCTATGCCTGACGGCTGGTTGTTCATTCTAGTTATATGAGAAAATCCATAAAAAGTATAAAAAATCCTGAAAAAAGTACAAAAACAATGTAAAACAATCCTGAAAAAAATCTCTAAAAAAAAAAGTAGAAAAATGAAGTTGAAAAATGGTTGTCTCAGTGAAAAGCTGGCAAATAGGCGCTTGGACAACATCAAAAACATCAAATTAGATCTAAAGAAATCAAAAAATCAAAGCAAAAGAAAGAATAAAGAGAAAAATTTTGTCCAATGGTGAAAACTTGGCAATCAGGCACCTTGGACAAGTATGGGTGATGAAAACCTAGCAACAGGCATCATACATAGTGGACCGTTCCATTATCTATCAAAATCTCACTCCCTTCCATCCTCCATCTCCCCTATCACATCCACTTTCACCTGAATCTTGCCAGTATTCCCTGGGTGTTTGCATATCACATGCACTAGTCCGAAGTGATCCTCCTATCTCATGTCCTGAGCTTTTGTACACATAATATTGTATATTGTTGTCCATATGTTGTACTATCTCTACCCCTTAGCTTCAGTCTTGTACATATTCCATCTGGTTTTCTGCTTAGTGTTGCTTGTATATATCTTGTATCCTTGGTTGGTCTTCTAAAAGAACGTGATCCAGTTACGATTTTAGAATCCTATGTTTCAGCAAGTTCCTTTTGATGACATCTTGGTTTTGCAGTTTGATCGCAGTGCACCTTTGACCAATCAGATTTATGAATCCCATCTTTCTGGAAATGGGTCCTTTGAGGATGCATCCTTCCTCTCGTT
Source organism: Thuja plicata (assembly GCA_018584345.1). NCBI lineage: Eukaryota > Viridiplantae > Streptophyta > Pinopsida > Cupressales > Cupressaceae > Thuja > Thuja plicata. Next base: position 3,460,511 of record MU224983.1, on the reverse strand, counting down.
GACTTAATTCTAGATCATCATCATCTCTGGATTCTTGTAGGATGTATCCTTCCTCTTGAAACTAATCAATCAGCATACTACACTATCGCACGCATCAAACAACAAGATCCAATCAAGTCTTGGTAGGAACCTTTGTACACACTCACTTGTAATTAATCTTTGTACATTTCAAAATCACCAAAAACCCAAAAAAAAAAATCACAAATTCCAAAAACGTAAAAAAAAAAAAATTCTTCAAAATATTGCAATAAACCCTTTTTTTCCCGCATCGCTCAGTTTTTTTAATTTTCAGTGACGTTTTGACTCTTGCAACTGCGATCATGTTTTTCAACAAATCAGTTTTGTGACCGACTATCCTTTCTCCTCATCCTGTTTACAACTTTTGCCAGCGAATATCTTTTAATTAAATCTAATCCAATCTTTTCCCGTCAAGATGCATCCTTCCGACGTCGTCTTATCAAATCCTTCATCACATCAATCTTGTTCATGGAAAGAACTTTGGACTGAATGACTGCTTGGTCATGAGGCCTTCTTTATTGATTTTATCTTTTTGTGTCAGTTTAAACCTACTCACCACTACCTCGATCTGCTATATCTTGGTGCGTTGTGACTGGTGCCTACTGATACATGCAACTTTTGTAGTGTGCTTTTGTTTGAGCATCTAGTCCACGCAAATGAATTCTATCATCTATGTTTTCTAACACCTGATGCATACTTCCTCTTGCAATATCAAAATCGGATGTGCTCCCCATATTTTTCACACAAATGGATCCCCAAGGCTCATTAGTTGCATTTAATTTCACTACATTTTCATTCTTTGTTGCATTCTTAGTTGCATTTTAGAAGGCTTCCATTTATTCCATCCTCTCCCTTCCTCCTTTCTGTTGCGTCCTTTTTTGAGAAAATCCCACAACATTGTCTTTGTTATGTTCTTTTCTCGAGGAGGCACAACCCTATATCGTCGTTGCTTCCGCACAACTCCTAGAAACCCTCTTCCTCTGGGGCAACTCATTTTCTTGTCTTTGATGTAACATTACTTGTGATGCCATGTCAAAGAGGGGCAAAATGTAGATGTCCAAAAATATTAATATTATTATTAATATTAATTTTCTCTTATTCCTCTAACTATTTAATTCAATCAATTAAATAGTTTCATTGCTAGTATTTATCAATAATCTAAATATCATTCTAATGTATTTTATTTAAATACATTTGTCTCACAAAAATCCCCTCTTTAATAAATTTATATTTATTAAAATACCTACATATTCCTAATTTTTCTAAACTATGATTTATTCAAATCTAATTTGAATTATAATCTAAACCCTAGCTAGGAACCTATTAATCCAACCTAGACACCTACCCTAAGCCTACCCTATTCCTACTCTACTCCCATCACCTCACTTCCTAAGCATGCTTCCCTACCTAAC
>MU224983.1:3420719-3431017 GCA_018584345.1 Thuja plicata | reverse complement strand
GAGAAATGAATTTAGAAGAAAATAGATGATTAATTAATGATTAAGAAACCATTAATTAATAGATGAAAATTAGTGTTTTTAATGTAAAGTCGCAAGCCTGTCCATTTTAGGGTGTCTACAATAACAATGCATGATTATTCTATGAAAAAAAATACAAATGCAAGATTAATCTATGAAATGAAATATGTAAGCTTAATCTATGGAAGAAAAAATGAATTTAATCTAATATGAATCTAATCTACATGAATAGCCATGGATGCAAGAAGACGAAGGAAAGAAGAGAGAAGTTGCAATATCCAAGCCAAAGTGCTCAAATTCTCCTCCAAAATTGCTCTCCAAACCTGCAGCATAACAATACATAAAAATTCTATATCTCTGATTTGATCCCTTCTAATTTCTAAAATGAGGAGAGGGCTCCTTATAAAGGAAAGTGTGGAGAGGAATGCATCCTCAAGAGCAATGTGGGATAAATCCCTAAAAAGGCAAGTAAGAGGAAAAAGCCCACCACTTAGGAATATGTGTGGAGAAAAAGGAGTTTTGTTTATTTTTTTATTTGATTTATTTCCTTTTTCATCAAAAAGAGAGCTTTAAGTGGGGATTTTATTTATTTAAAAGAGGAATTTCTTTCAATTAAATAAGATTATTTTATTTAATTAAAATAGAGATTTTAATTAAATAAGATAATATTATTTAATTAAAAGAGATATTTTAATTAAATAAGATAAGATCATTTAATTAAAAGATTTATTTTAATTAAATAAGATTATTTCATTTAATTAAAAGGGATGTTTCTTTTAATTAAATAAGATTATTGATGAAATGATCAAACCTTAGAAAATATTGAAATAATTAAATTAATTACGATTTGATTAAGGAAATTGATTTGAATTGAAAATATTGCAAAGCATTGGTTCAGGAAATTGATAAATTAATTCCGTAATTTGATAAATTAAAGAATGGGGGCCCATAGTCTAGGCAACCATTTTAGGGTGCATAAAATTAGCAAGTCGACGATCATACACTATCAAAACATAGGTAATCTATAATCTGAATCCAACATAGCATGTTTGTACTTTGCATTATACTCCCTCAATCATCACAACCTTTCATCTGTGTTGTATCACTGTTACTCTGTCTTTGCATGACTTCATCATACTATAACTTACTACGCTCAAAACCAAACTATAAGTGACCTTAACAAAAATTCATATAAATCCCAAAATAGCTTCTCCTAAGCTCACATGTCTCCATTCATCATATACGGTCTTCAATTACTAAAACTGTACTGCTATACTCTATAATTCTGCTTTTTGGACTTTTTCATTTTGCTAGCTATTGTTGCAATTAATGGGAAGTGTGTACTAAGAGGGGAGGGGTGAATCAATACCTTTAAAACTTTTGTATCTTTTAACCCTTTATCCTTTAAGTTATCAAATGTATATCCAACCATATGTTCTATATTATCTTGATGTAAGATTTATCAATTCATAAACTTAACCATACATGTGAACATTCAAAAAAACATTCATGAAATTAATTCACACATAACACAAGATACGATATCACATAAAACTCCTATTAGGAAGTAAAAACTGCGGTGAGGATGGCACCCACAAATTCTTCACTATCTACAGATTGGAAGGGCTGGTTAAGGATTACAATTTGATCACTTATGATGATCTACCCGGTTAGGAGTATCTGTGGAGACTTGTTAAAGTCTACTCGGTTAAGAGCTTTTGCAACACTATTGAGTGTGCACTCGATTAAGAGATTTATAGTTGGACTGTTAATCCACCTTCCTTGAAAGGATTTTTACACTTTGTTTCACTTGTTAGAATGATAGCAAATTACAATTTGACCTGGTGTATGCAATCTCCTATTGTTGATTACAGATCCATTTAAGATTACATGAATAAGTATATCACCTAATGTGATTGAATAGTACCTTTGATGCTCTGTAGTCTCTGTTCTTGGTTCTTGCTAACCAAATTCACCTTTTGCTGTTCTGGTTCATGAAACTTTCAATCTGATCCATAGATGTGCTCATATGCTTCATTCATCTCCTCATATCCATCCACATCCCTCTCTCATATATTATAAAGAATGATTGCATCATCTATTTATAAGATAGATTGACCTAATCAAGTTTCACATAAAACAATGTTAACTCTAAGATCACAGATTTACAACTTCACCTTGATCTCCTAGTCTATGTGTTTTAAATCAGTTTGACTGATTAAAACACTTACATTCATGTTTCTTGTCCCTATAGAAATGGTTTTAAAAAACAAATTAAGACTCTATAAATAGAACATGACTTTTTTATCTGTCGTGGAGGTCAGATCCACTTTTTGCGGCCGGTAACTGACTTTCAGTTTCTGAAGGTCAGTTATGCTCTGAAGTCAGTTAGACTGATTCTCGATGTTCCTTCTTGAATTTTCTCTCGAGTTCCTCTGTGACAGTTCTCTCAGTTTGCACTATGACTTGCTTGTGGGGTTCTACTTTTGGGTTCCTCTTTATCCTTTCCATTTTGCATTTTTGGTGTACACACTAAAATTGTGTCGTTGGTTTTCTTTGTACTTAGCAATTTTTGGTGATCTCTTGTATCTATATTTTTGGTGTACTCTTTGTCTCATCTTTTGGTGTATCCTTAATGAAAGTTTTCTTTGCATACTAAAGGTAAATTAATGTCATCAATCTCCCCCTTTGATATTAGTATAAAAAACTGATATGTGCAAAATACTAACAAAATGTTAAGTATGTACAACATACATAATCCTTAGTCATTTTATGACTCCCCCTATGTATATGCCGGTATATCATTATTTTCCCCTTTGTAGTACTATATAGTTTCCTATCTGTACATATCTTTATTTTCCCCCTTTTTTGATATTAAGGGAAAATGTGTATACCTTATAGCTTATCAAAAATGTAAGAGTGTGAAGACTTCATGTCTTCCATCATCTTCTCCCATTAGTCCTTTAGGTTCTCTAGAGCCATGTGCTCGAGTATAATCCTTGAGTGCATATCATAGATTTTGTCTGCTATAGACATCTCGGGGGTTGCTATCAGTTATCTTGCCAAACTAATATGTTGTTGAAGCAGTGTCAGATTTGGTAGAAGTTGAGCCTAGAGCTCGGTGACCTCTTCCCTGAATTGATTTTCTGCTTCCCATAGTTCTTGCCTTAACCTTTTTACTTCAATTATCTTCTCATAATGCAACCTAATTGCATTGTCTCTGATGGTTAAGCTTTTAGCACTATTAGCTAGATCAGAATCTAACTTTGCTATGTTATCACTATGCTCCTTTAGTGAATTTCTCCAATGTGCTTAGTTGTTGAATCAAGGAAATAGCTTTAGCAATAATAGGATCTAATTCACTTAGGAATTTTGAAAGCTTTACCTTGTTTACTGCCACTTCTTGGCTGATTTTATCAACAAGTTTCTGCTGATACTTCTGCTCTTCTCTCTCTTCAATTGACTTCTCTACATCAATGTTTTGTGTTGTAATGACTTTTGTGAGAGTGGCTAGTTGATCAAGTATTGGTTTATTTTGATCAACATCAACATCAACATCGGGTACAATCTGGTGCAATATATCCCTAGTTTTTTCTAGTAGCATGGAGTCTTGGTGCCGCTTCTTCAGCTTCTCTTGTAATGCCTTCCTTTAGCATATTTCACTATATTCCTTTAGTGCTTCATAGTCAAGTGTAGTTGGGTCACATTTGGGTATCTCTATGATTTCATCGAGAGTGACTTCCAACTTACTCTTTTTGGATTTCTTCTTCTTCTTCAGAGTTTCACTTGAGTGTAGAACCATAGTCATCTTCTCAACTTTGTTTGTGGTACTTGATGAAGTTACTTGTGGTGTTGCTTCTTTTTAATGCTTTATTTTGGTTTCAGCTTGTCTATTTTCTATAGACGTCTCCACATCAACTTTTACATTATTGGTAGCAACTTTTCCAGTTTCCTCAAGAGTGCCATCTTTAGGTTTTCCACCTTCAATGTCCTTATGCACTTCATCTCTTTGTCTGTGCATCCTTCTCGGTTGTGTCTCCATCTATTTTCTTTGATTCTCCTTCTCTAACCTTGTCAGTTTTGGTTACAATATGAGTTTCTTCGATGTCCTTCTAATCATTGGTGTTATCTTTCTTTCCTTTATCCCCTACATCCTCGGGAATGCTTGACTCTTTGTCAGGTGATTTGTCTATTTATTGTAGTATGTTGATGACTTGCATCAATATTTGCATGTTACCTAGTATGTTCACCTATGAAGTATCAATTATGGTGTCTTGTTCATTAGTTGTGTCCTTGGTAATAGTGACATCTTCATCTTTCTGTATTTCTTCTGTTGGGTCATCGGTTATGACGATGACTGTGTTATCCACAATGTTGTTCTTAGTGGTGTCCGAACATGTTTCATCTGCAACATCCACATTCTTGTTGCCAGTTGTGTTCATTTCTTCTTTATCTAACTCAACTGATGTATCATCTTCTGCATCTTTGATTATTATGTGTTCTTGAGTTGCCTGATTATCATCTTTCTGTTGTAGATCTTTTTCAGGGCTAGCTTCCTCAATAGGTCTATTGAGTATTTTACTCCATATTTTGTGACTTTCTTGTTCAAGCTCTATAAGCCTTCCTTCAAGAAATTTGTAGGCTCTCAACTTGGGTGAGAACTCATTTTTACGGTTCTCCATCATCTCATCAATTTCTTACCTCTTGGATTCAGAAGGCATAAGAGAAACAAGTACTCTTTCCCTTATCTCCTTTTCATTCTTTAATGCAAATGTCCATCTAGCATATAATCTGTCCAAGAGTTCCCTTGGTACATTATTACCTTCAAATTGAATTGGTACATACTTGAATTTGTACATATTTTCAATGATGGCATCTTCAACTTTGTTTTGATCTTCTGGATCCATTTTTAGCCATCTTCTGATCTTAGAATCTGTAATAGATCCTGAATTTGAAATAGATTTACATACCTCATTAATGCTTTCTGGAACCTAAATGTTTTTTGCTTCTATACCTTCATCTTGTTTTGTGTCCTCAATGTCTTCCCTTGTTTGAACAAACCTTCTCTTTGATGACCCTCTTTTCTGTGTGGCCGGTTTCCTCTTGTAGGTTCTAACTTTTCCTTTCTTCAAGGGTGAAGGAGTTGAGTCCTTTGTTGCTTGGATTCTTGTCCTAGAAGCAAATGTGGTTCTTGGCTTCTTTTCTAGTGGAGGAGGCGGTGAATCTGACTTTGTCCTCAAAGTCATTCTTTTCTACAGCTTCACCGATGGGTGACTGGCCTTCGGTCTCTTTCTCCTTGTCAGCTTCTTCTTCCTGTTCGGTTTCTTCTTCTGTTGCCAACAGTATTTTCTTTAGGTTTTTGACCATTTTATCCTTTTTTCCTAACTATTTTCTTTACAACCAAGTTGTGTGTGTGATTTTTTTACTTGTTTAAGAAAGACACAACACTTCAATAGATCATTACATTAGCTAAAAAGGGGTTAGATGAGCATGTAAAACCAACTAATATCGACCTATTACTTTCTAACTAAGAAGCGTGTGATTAATAACATAATATCCCTCAGATTATGCTACTACCATTGACATATACGACTTAGCATGAAAGATTTGAATTAAAACAAGCTATTTAATCATTAAACAATGCATTCTAGCTCTAAAAATGGAGATAATAACAATGCCTAAACATGAAAAGCTAAATGAAACATGAATCTAGATGAATCTTAGCAGCATAACAATGTATTTTCAAAATGACATGAAGGATCCTTTGCTCTCAAAAATGCCTTCTATTTATAGAAGAATGAGGAGAGAGAGGGGGGACAAGGTGCATTAGTGGAGTTGAAGAACTCATTAATGGTGTGTAAGAGCAATAAATGCCAAAGGCATTCAATAGGCATGGGGGAGCCATGAGCTTAATGAATATTCATTAATGAGGCATTAATGAGAGCCTTAAAGAAGCATGGAAAAGGTGTAAGAGGGTGGCTTGAGAAAGTGGACTTGAGGAAGGAATCTTGAGATTCCTTGAATTTATCAAGTGGGTGGAGTCCTTAATCATTCCTTAATGGAATGTGACAACATTAGGAGGTGGGTTAGGATAGAATTTAGGATTAGAATTAGATTAGAATGGGTGAATAGGTTGGGATGGGTTAGAACCCAAGGTAGAAGTGGTTGAGATAGGTTAGGTTGGGGTTTAGGGGAATATAAATAAAATAAATTATTTGACATAATTCATTTAAATATATAGGATTTAATTATTTAAGCATTTTAATAATTAAGGGGATTATAGCCATTTTAATTAAATTAATTAGGCTAGGGTAATGGGTTCATTTACAAGTGAGCAATTGATTTAGGGTTTATTTAATTCCTTTATGATTAAATACTATAGCCATATTTGAATTTTAATTTGATTTAATTGGTTTGAATTGTATGGCTATAATAGTTAATATAATTCAGTGATAAAAATCACCCAGGACATTAAAATTGATTTAAAATGAATTATGCCAAAGTCACATTGTCATGACATAATTGGGGGTATGATCACACTTAGGGAAAATAGGGTCTATAGTTAGAACAGACCAAATCCAGGTGGTTACATTTGCCCCTCTTTGAATTGATGTGTGAGCAGCACATTGATTCAAAGAAATTTTTTGATTTTGACTTCAGAAAGATTGAGAATTCCATTCTTGGTTGTCAAACAAAATATTGATGAGATCAATCTCACACTTGATTGAACCAAACTGATAGAATTGACTTTGAACTTGGTTGTCATCCAAAGGTCAATAAAAGATCTTAAAGATACCAATTCTAAATTTGGTTGTTGTCCAAAGATTGATAAAACTGATTCTGAACTTGGTTGTCGTCCAAAAGTTAGTAAGAAGCTGTCAGGAGCTTAATAAGAATCTTTTAAAATGAGGAAACACAAGATATCCATCTTATGAGAACCAAATTTTTCTATCCAACAGTTTCGACTTAGTCAAGGAAACTATCATGCTCCTAGTTTGTTTGATAATGAAGTCATTTTTAATGTTGTTTTGAGCAAAAATTTAATTGATGATAGTGTGATCATGCCCCCTCGGGAATGAAATCGAAGGAAAATAATAAAATCCCTTTGTTGAAATGATGTATCACTTGCAGGAAGCGGTTAGGACAAGAAAGAGTAGAGTAGAAGAAGTGAAAAAGAGAGGGTGTTTAAGAATAAACACATGCTAGCCAAGTTAGTTACATGAAAATGTGAGTGGTGAGACTTGATAAAATGATGTCAGACCAAGATTTATAATAAAATATGCATTTTGACAGATTCTTGGAACAAATGAAGCAAATCTGCATTTTTCAGAACTATCGCAAAAATGGTACTGTGCTGCCTAAAACACCTTAGGCACCTTTGATTTGGTTCCTGATAGATTAAAAAGAGAACAGAAATGTAGTTTCAGTTGCCTGGGAGGAGTTTCAGAACTCCTAAATAGCTCAAAAGACCAATATATAGCTCAAAAATTACCAACTTACTATTCATTTTCACTTTTACCCATAGTAATTCTGAGAGCTCTACATAGAAGATGGTGGTCCCTGCGAGGAAGCATCATTTTGAGATGAGTCGTCGACACTAGCACCTGGCGGACTACCCACCTCCAGTAAGTTCTCGTAAAACTACCTCGTGAATTTCACAAATTTGATTTTTACGCATTTTTGTAGTTTTTACAACCATTTCAATTTTGGGTCGCATCCGGTATTCTGGATTGCGCCCTGTCAAACTCGCGTCGCATCCATTTTTCCCAGATTGCATCCCGTTTTCCCAGTTTTCTTCATCGCATCTAGGATACTCTGGATCGCATCCTGTTGCTCTATTTTTAGGTGTAGAGTGGGTTAAAATTTTAGTTTGGTGGCACCCTACCAATTTAGGATCATACCCCACATTCTGGATCACATCTAGTATGTCCAATCACATCCTATTTTTCCAAGATCACATCTGGTAAAAGAGATCGCATCTTGATTTCTAGAATCACATCTCATTTTTGGGCTTAGAAATTTATTCTTTCTGAATTGTGTGTCTGTCGTGGATCTATAATCACTTAGCTGATTCATATTTATGTGCCTGTAGCTTAGATAGAATACTGAGTTATCTCGTATTTGTCAAAATAGGTTGATTTTGAGGTAGTTACCTTTCGAGGCACATATCTAGGATGTGTGCTAGTGTTGTCTGGAGTTTTGACGGCCGATGAGTAGACGATAGTAGTCCACTATGGTTTATGATCATTGATAGGTTTACCCGATATAGGGGTAAACCGAGGGTTGTGTTGGTGCTATTTCTTGTCTAAAGTGTGCCTTGTAATTTTTATGAGGTCTCCTGTCATTTGTAGTGTCAAGGGTTTTGAAATTGGTATTAATTTTGATTTTATGCCTCTGCAAAATGTACCTAAACCCTCAACCTATTTGAAAGTGGTCAAAAATGACTAAAAAACCCTAAGTGCCTTGGCCTATTCTATTCCTGCGTTACTTTTTCGGTCACTTAAGTCATACTAAGTTATGTGTCTACGCTGAATAGGTTTCTTTTCACCTATAGTTTGTAATATCCTAACCACTTTATTAAATCCTAAGTCTCGCCATATGGGTCCCTTTACATCATCAGCTTATGTGTCGTGCAACTATGAAAAGATCTGACAATCGACGTATCCGCTTATGTCCAAAGTGCACGACATCTAATGAGTAAGAGGATAAGCGGTGGCGACACATGTCTCTGGTGGGGCCGGGCATGTTAAGAGTGACATTTTGTTAAAAGGTAAGAAACTGTTAAAAGATCTGACGGTCGGCGTATCCACTTATGTCTAAGATGCTCGACATCTAATGAGTAAGCGGATAAGCGGTGGCAACGCATGTCTCTGGTGGGGCTGGGCTGTTGTAAAGGCGCTCTGTTAAGGGGTGCACAAGTTTCAAAAGATCGAACGGACCGCTTATTAGCTTAAAGGGAAAGTGCATGAAATCTAACAAGTAAGCAGATAAGCGATGCCGACATCTGGCAGTTGGTGGGCCTAGGTATATGCAACTTGCGGGATGTTAAGCTTTAGTTAAGTTGGTTAGCATCTGACGGCTTGCTTATTTGCTTATGTCTAAAATGCTCGACATCTAACAAATAAGTGGATAAGTGGTGCCGACACATGTCCTCAGTTAGCATTTGTTTTTGGGAAATTAAGATGGTCATTCGATGCAAGGAATAGTGCCCAGAATCAACGGTTCAAATTCAAAGTTAAAAAAAAACAAGTTGCAGAGAGCCATTAAGGTGCGACACTGAAGCTGGTGAATTAATTATAGAATGTGTGGCAACTCCAGTCAAATTCAATTTGAGAGATTGATTTGATTGAGGTCGTAAAATGATTAAACCGACTACTGTCTAAATCATTCACCAAAACCATTTACACAAAGACCGAATTACAAAAGAAAACCAGCTTCAAGCGACTTTTGTGCAGAACAGGTAAGTTCACTGATTCATTAAGCATTCCAATTGAGGTAGAATTGCAGCTCAAAGAAGGTTTTAGAACTCCTGTTTCAGAATCTGGTTCTAGTCTTGATAGAAAACCATTAGAATGGCCCCTAGAGCTGAAATCACTAGACAGGTTGACTACCAGAAACGGAATGTTAGGGAGGATTTACTACAATAGTTACTGTTGTCTTTGGAGGATGCCACCCAATCCAAGAAAGTAGTACCACAGCATCCCCGCTTCATAATTAGGGAAGGGCTATATGATTCAGGAAGGTGGGCAAGAGATGCCACCACAAGATTTGATGCCCTGGCTCTGTTTAGAGTAGCTTACAGTCAGAGAAAGGCCCCAACCCTAGATTGTAATATTTGGGAACTAGATGTTTGTAAGCTAGTAGCACCTAGTGTCTTCATGGACATTGCTTTGCTCATTTTAATAGCAAACACTTATGACAAGGTGTCTAGGGTAGTTAGAGACACCCGGGGAAATGTAATACTGACTGTGTCAACTGATGAAATTAGAAGAATTTTCAAGTTGACTGATACTTCCCAGAGTATGGATGATATTGACCTTGAATATTTCAAAGAAATATACAATAACCAGAGGGATTATTATAGAGGTGAATTAGTGAAGGGATATGCAAGCAAGATAGGAGATTTAGTTGTAATAGGGCCAGGAACGACGACCCCTTCAAAGTAGATTTCTTCATTGGCAAAGCCAGAAAAATGTATAGTTCCCTATGTAATGTCTTAGGGATAAATGAGGAGGCAGCCATGCCAGTCCAGATAATGTTGATGGTGGTTCAAATTCTAC
>MU224983.1:3350292-3366892 GCA_018584345.1 Thuja plicata | reverse complement strand
TGAAACCTTCCTTCTAAGCACACAAGCTCTGATACCAATTGTTAGTAATGACTAAGAGGGGGGGGGGTGAATAAGTGGCCTCAAAAATTTATCCTTTAAACTTCAATCCACCAATTAATACACCTCAGATTATTAAGTGCCTACAAGATGTATGCCTTTGAAATACTTGAAATAAATAATTGTCTGTCGATTTACCATGTTTGTCCTTCTTCTCTTTGATAACCGATAAGTAGTAAAACTTATTTACGGATACTCAGTAAATATGCAGAGTATACCAATCAATCCAAAAATGCATATGTGAAATGTAAAACAATAAAGTAATAAACCATACATACATAACACAAGGATTTTAATGTGGAAACCCTATTAAGGAAAAAACCACTGGGACTGGTACCCCAAATTTTCACTCTTCTAAAGTGAGCCTTGTTAGGAGCCAACCCTGTTAAAGAATACAAACACACTATTAAGTGTGACCTTGTTAGAGGATTTTTATACATAGATTGTCACTAAGTATCTGGCATCTATGCTACCATCCTTGAATCAGCCTCTAGACTGTCAATAGGCTTTATGTTAATCTTACTACCATCCTTGAGTTAGCCTCCTTCTTAGATTGTCAATAGGCTTTAGGTAAGACCGATGCTACTATCATGAGTCAACCTTTTTGGTAATCTATTATGATATACCTTAATAGTAAAAGACTGTTAAGTCCTGCTCTGTTAAGAGACTTAATGCTTCAATGGTTAAACTGAAACACAATGACTTGTTTCTAATGCAAATTGAATTGCAAATATTCAAATCTATTTACTTACAATACCTCTCTGATCAATGTATCAATTCAGTCCCTTTGTATTTTGCACTTTCTACTCTGTGATGTTGTGCTTCACTGTTTGTCGGTGTCTGCAGAATTCTTTAGCTCTCCCTTAGCTTGATTGATCAGGACTGTATGAAGCTTAACCTTCACCAGTTTCTCTTCAGCATTTTCTTTCAATTCACTCCCCCATGTATCTGATTGCTTTTGGAAATGAATTATGCTTGTCTCTTATATAGACATGATATTCCTTAACTCTTGGTTCTTGATTCTTGATTCTTGGTGTGAAAAACAATCCAGCCAAATTAATTTACTGCTTTAACTCCTGATTTATCTCATAGTTATCTTCTTGCCAGTTGTATAAATCATCTTTAAATCACTTACTTAACTGTGGTCGAATAAAAAAAATAAAACAACCAGTTATGTCTATCCTTAAGCTTTGCCAACTAGATATTTTGTCATTTTCTGATCTCTCTGTCCTGTCAGTCAATTCTGCAGTTTGTCACTGGTGACAACTGCCAGTTCCGTCGGTGCATCTTCAGTTAGCTTCGGGAACTCCATCCGTCGGGCATCATTGGATCTTTCTTGTCGGGCAACACTATTTTTAGCTCATCAGGCATCCTGTGATTCTGCTCCATTGGGCAACACTGTCTTCTGCTCATCGGACATCACTGTGACTTTATCTTTGTCTTTACTGGTGGTGTGCACTCCATCCTTGTTGTCTGTCACTTAGTGAATACTTGAATTTTATGTATTGCTGAAAGCATAACCTCTGTTCCATTGATTCTCTAAAGTCTTTGGCATTATGTATATGACCATACAGATGATATTAAGTTGACATCAATGACAATACAAGCCATTAACTGATTTAATTTTTTGCATCATCTTCAACTTAACATTATCAAACATTCAATCAGTTACATGTCATCAGATTATAGCTCGAGAATCCATCCATTAATGAATACATTTGGTAGCCTGTTGTGAGGTCTATGATCATGTCAATGTTAGGTAGTGGGAAGTCATCTTTTGGACATGCTTTGTTTAAGTCTTTAAAGTCTGTATAGATCCTAATAGATTTATCAGATTTAGACACGGGAACCACATTGGAGATCCATCCTGCATAGGCAATGACTTAGATAAATATAGCTTTCAACAATTTCTCTAGCTCTGCCTTTACCAGTAATGCAACATGAGGATGCATCTTTCTAAGTTTTCGTTTCATGGGCTTGATCCCGGTAGCTATAGATAAGTGGTGCATGATTAGATTAGGATGTAGTCCAGGCATATCTGTATAAGACCATGCGAAGTTGATTTTCTTTTCCCTCAGGAACTCGTTGAACTGTGTCTTCTCTTCTTCTGACAAATATTGTGCAAGGTGTACTACTTGAAGATCTTTAATGGGGTCTAAATTTACTGGCTGTGTTGGTTCAATCAGCACTGAAGACTTTCCTGAAAGTGCTCAGGGAGGATATCAAGAATCTCATCCTTTGGCACCTCTGAGAGGTTTTCACCATTGGATACATCTTTTATTTTTACCTTTTTAGGATCTGACACTGCCACAACATGGTTTTCACCGCCAGTTCCCTTTTTCTTTTTATTTTTTAGTTTTTGACTGAGAAACCTGATATCCTCCTATGACATGTTCTCGCTCCTTGCATTGGTGGAAGAAGGGTAAGGTTCACAAGCATTGAGATAGCAAGCTAGGGTATAGTCATTGGGAAAGTCAAGGATAGGTGTAGGATCTGTGTTAGTCCAATCAATGAGGTATGGGTGTATCAAAGACAAGGAATCAAACTCTAGGAAGGACAACATCACGTTAGCATCAAGACCATTAACCGACATGACATGTTCTGTTAAGTTAATTTCTTCAATGTTTAGATCAATAAGAGTTAGATCATCATAAAAAGGGTCGTTGTTAGTCATATGTAGATCAAACTCTAGTGACTCATCAGTAGAACTTTTATCTTCATCTCTCCATAAATGGAATCTTATTTCTTGTCATCTTAGCACTTCTTCCAGACTTAGGAAAGCACTAGTCTCTCCATCCCTAACAAGGAGAAGGAATTATTCTTCTGCTTCAGGATTATCAGTGTCATTGGGAGTAGTGTTAGACTGTTCACGAGGAGCTGAGGGAGCCACAAACATGTGAATTTTATCTATTCCAATATATTCAGTGGTGATAGATAGCTCATCCCATTCATAATCATGAGATTCAGTGACCTCATCATCATATATGTTTAAGTATTCAATAATGGTTATTTGATGTACCTGGTTAGCTACCTGCAGATCAAAGTGTGGTAGATCAAGAACATGTGAAACCATGACCAATTGCCCCCAGTTAGGATGTAAATCATGTTGTTGGGGTGTGCTTATTGTAGTTGTTTATATCAAGGGTATTTCTGAATCATCTGTTGTTGAGTCTCCTACCTCTTGAATGGGAGGTTGTGCTAACAAAGAGGTGCGAAGATCTTGTGATATCTAAAAGCATAGCGCTCTCCTTGATAATTGGGATTTTTTGTGCCAACGTGTAATAACCTTTCATAGGACCACTACTCTAGTTCATCTATTTCATCACTCCCTTTGTCTGGGTTGGATTGTCTTTTGAAGCAAATTTATCAATTTTAGTATTAAAACCTAGTCTTGTTTTGTCTTTGGTATTCTGGAACTCCATGGGTATAGGCTCAATAATCCCTCATCCTGTGTTGTTTAGAGGTCCCTTTCCTTTGTATCTCATTTGTTTGAGGAAATCATATCCCTTTCCATATTGTTCTTGGGATATCTCTACATGTTCGACCTCAGCTTCCACCGGTTCTCCTTTGTAAAGCCAGTCCAAGACTGCCTATTCTTCTATGTTATCTAAAGAAGATGTGGATGCCTTTACCATGCTAGTTGATTTGTGTACTTCTAGCTCCTTGGATGCAGTAGGTGTGAATGTTGAGGAAGGTTTTCCATAGGATCTTGGTGACACCAAAAGTTCTGTCAGTGACGGAGTTAGGTCCAACTTGTACTCTCCCATACCTGTTTCTTCAAGTTTTAAGGTTTTCCCAAAACTCTTCATAACCATTTCCTTGGTAGTTTTAGGAGAAATCGTATCCATAGCCTCCTTGTTATGCGGGATCATACTACCTGCTTTGATATTATTACAAGTATAGTTAGCATCTGCAAGAATAGTCACTTCCACCCCATTATGTGGGAACTTTATACACTGGTGGTAAGTGGATGGCACAACTTGCATATTGTGAATCCATGGTCTTCCCAACAGTATATTGTAGGCCAGGGTAGATCCAAAACTTAACATACGACATTCCTCTCAATTGGTCCTGTAACCACCTAAATTTGGTATGTTGTAACTATAGACCCTATTTTCCCTAAGTGTGATCATACCCTCGATTATGTCCAAACGACCCTGTTACTGCTTGGCATAATTCTTTAAAATCAATTTAATGTCCTAAGTGATTTTTATCACTGATTTATATTAACTATTATAGCCATACAATTCAAATCAATTTCGACCAATCAAATCAAATCAAAATGAAACATGGCTATAGTATTTAATTATAAAGGAATTAAATAAATCCCTAAATCAAATACCCACTTGCAATTAACCCATTCCCCTAGCCTATTTAATTTAATTAAAATGGCTATAGTTCTCTAATTATTAAAAAGCAATTTCATTGTTTAAATAATTAAATCCTATATTGTTAAATGAATTAAATAAGTTTATTTCATTTATTAATATTCCCCTAAACCCCAACCTAACCTATCTCAACCACTTCTACCCTGGGTTCTAACCCTTCTCAACCCATTCACCCATGCTAATTTAATCCTAATCCTAAATTCTATCCTAACCCACCTCCTAATGTTGTCACATTCCATTAAGGAATACTTAACAACTCCACCCACTTAAGAAAGTCCACTTTCTCAAGCTAGACTTTCTTAAAGTCCATTTTCTCAAGCCATCCTCCCTTACATCTTTAAGGCTTTCATTAATGTCTTATTAATGAAGATTCCTTAAGCCCATGTCTCTCCCATGCCTTATTAATTTATTAGACATTAAATTCTCTTACATATTCATTTATGAGCCTCCTGATTCATAAACGAACCTTGTCCCCCCTCTCTCTCTCTCCCATTCTTCTATAAATAGAAGCCTATTTTGAGAGCAAATAAGCCTTCACCTTAGATCAAAAATACATTGTTATGCTGCTAGATTTATCCTAGATTTACATTTCATCTATTGTATCATGCTAGTTCATTGTTTTCATTTCATCTTTTAAAGCTAGATTGAATGCTTTTTCACATTTTTAGCTTAAATTTGAATCAAATCCTTCATGCTAGGATAGTATTGGTCACTGATTTGTAGCATATTCTGAGGGCTGATATGTTGCTAATTACACTCTTTCTAGTTAGAAGGCAATAGGCCGATATTAGTGGTTTTTAACGTTTTAACTAACCATTTGAACTAATGCAATGACCTATTGAGTGTTTGTGTTGTTTTCAACAGGTACCCATTTACACACACACAGGTTCGACACTGATAGGCAGAACAATAAGTCCTTTAGAGGATCTTTCTTCCTCATCATATGCTTTGATATTTATTTTTCTTCTAGAGTCAATGGTCTATTCTGAAAGACCTAGTTTCTTGATCAGATTAAGCATACAGATATTTAATCCTGCACCTCCATCTATCAACACACATCTAACATGGGATTTATGAATGAGGACTTTGATATGGATGGGTTGATTATGTAGATGTGTCAATGACTTATCATCCTCTTCAGAAAAGGAAAGGTAATGTGGTGCTGAGATGTGATTGACCATCGCTTGGAATTTTTCTATATAAATATCCTTTGGGACATTAGCAACAACTTGTTCTAGGATTTCCCTGTGTACTGTGGATATCTTGAGTAACTCAAAAATGGAAATTTTGGCAGAGGTTCGTTGCAATTGATCTACCAAGTCAGACTTTGCTCCAGGAATAGTGACCACATGTTTTTCTATTGGTTTAGGAACAGTAATGATAGGAACCTTGGATGTTGATGTTTGTTTCGGGGGTCCTTTGATCATGACCTACGCTTGGCTCTATGTTACGACATTTGAGTGCAATAAAACACCTATGATTGTGACCACATTAATTGATTCAGTCTTAATGTCTAGCATATTGATCACATTGTCATTTTTGGAATAGGTGTAGTTCACTTCATTACTCTTCCCTTTAGATGTTTCTCCTTTGTCATAATTAGGAAATGGTTTATTGAATGTTGTATGATCCTCATTGGTAGTGTGTCCGTCCACTTTGATCTTACCACCTTCAATGAGGTCTTGAATGACATATTTAAGTTTAAGGAAATTATTAGTTTTATGCCCCTTGTTTTTGTGGAAGACACAATAGGAATTATCATCCCACCACCTTGGTTTGACCGCCGGTTCCCAGGGTTTTGAATCGGGAATTGTCAGAAGCTTGTTATCCAATAGAGTCTTCAAAATGGTCTTGAGAGGTTCTCCCAAAGGAGTAAATTTTCTCTAAGGTTTTGAAGTCCATGACCGTCCTTTACCATTATCATTATTTGTTTTGGGTATGGGGGTCGTGACCTTGGCGTCTTTGCTTGCTTGCATGCTATTAGTAAGATTGAACACCTCAAGTTTAGGGTTAATGTTAGAGGCGTTAACTACTCTGTCATTGACAACATTCTTGTTTTGCTTCCACCATTTAGGCTTGGAGTTAGAGTTGTTGGTTTTTTTTTTGTTTTGAAGGGTGATCTCCCCCCTTTTGACAACGACTTCCTTGATACAGAGGGCATTCTTAATAATTTTATCAAACCTTGGTGAGTCTTGCATTTGTAATGCATAGTTCAATTTAGGCACCAGGTTATTAACAAAGATTTACATATTTTCTAATTCAGGAATGGCCCTTGAATACCGTGCAAAGATCTTTCTCCATCTTTGTAGTAAGTGTGTAAATGATTCATCGGTCTTCTATTTAGTATTACATAGATCCATCATAGTCACATCATGTTGGATGTTGTAGGAGTAATGTTCAATAAATCGTTGAATCAACTCCTCAAAATTTTTGACCTTAGGGTTCAGTTTTGAAAACCACTCCATGGCGTTACCTCCTAGACTTATCAGAAATAGTCACATGAGGTATGTAGGTTCGTGCATGTATTCTAAGCTCAAAGCATAGAATTTCCTTACATGATCATGTGGGTCAGTTTCTCCTGTGTACTTGTCATATTTCAGTCTTGCCATATTAGGCGGAAATGGGATCATAGTAATACTCTTATCAAAGGGGAATGGACAAATGTAGTCCAAAGAGTATGGTGATTTTGGTTTAGCCTTCTCTTGTTTGAGATTTGTAAGCTCTATTTGCATCAATGTTAGTTGTTTGGCAAGAATAGATATAGGAGTCAGTACCTCCTTTTCTTTGATTTGTTCCACATCGTAATCCTTAGGTAATTTTACACTTGTGGATGCTATATGGAGGAAGTATTTCTCTTTATCCTCGTTAATCATCTTTTCCATTATTTTATGGAACCTCTTTCTCTGTTTGAGTTTTTCATATTCTTCTTCAGTGATTTCATTCTCACTGTCAGACTCAAATAAAGGATGTTCGAACGTGGGTTCTTCTTCCTTATTGGTATCTTCAGGTTTTTGGTGTTTGCCATTGTTATATTCCTCAAAAGCCTCACTCCATCTGTGAGTGTCGCTATCCATTTATGGAGAGTCTAGATTAAGTAGGGAACTATGAGATGTTTCCCCTTGAAAGTGTGGTGTTTTAGGAGGCACTTTTGATCCTTTAGAGGTGTACTTGTTGCGTCTTGTATTAACCATTAAGTTGTGTCTCAAATTTCATCAAATGTTTCCCAAGAGTGTCAGGTAGTATCTTAAATCTTTCAAGTGAGCGTGTCTAGGTGGAAGTATCATTTGATTTTTGGTGGAAGTAAATGATTCTAGCGTCATAGGGTTAGAATTCCCTGATAGTGAGTTGGGAACCAAGTGTTTGTAAGAAGCAGATAGACCACATGTATTGTAACAGATTATGAGAAACTGATAGGACATGCAAAGTGGATGTCTAAAAAGTATTTGATTTAACAATAGGGAAACCAGAAAAGACAATAAGGACAGACTAAAGAGCCAAAAGGGTATCCAAATCAACTGAGACTTTCTAAGAAATTATCTTGCAAGTGCCCACTGTCCTAGATGCAAGCTCCCAGATGCGATACTAGAAATACTGGATGCAAGCTACTGATGACCCTAGATGTGAGTTTAAATACCTGATGCGACTATGTGCTGACTAGATGCAATCTAGGATACCAGATGCGAGTCTAAATACTGCATGCAATTTGGGAAATCTAGGATGCGATTTTACGATGTCTCTGTCAATTTTAATCAATTTGGAAAAGTTCATTTTGGAAGTGCGTGAAGCTTGTCTGATTTTAGTTTTTGCATTTTGAGATTTGTTGGTGAATAAAAACACATGCATTGATCTAGGATTGAATTTTTTTGTTTGTTTGAAGATGTTATCTCTTTGATGATTTTTCAAACATGTCAAACAGATTTGCATTGTTAGGTGGATGAAACAGACACACATCTTTTTCCTATTTTCTAGGTGGAGGATGAAAATCTTTGCTTATTGACTTAGGCACACACTCAAATGCTAATTAGAATACAACCATCACCAAGCATGCAATGGCTCTAGTCATGATGTTGTATTAGCCGACTCCAAATGCAAGTGAGGGCATGATATAACGAGTGTCTTGGGGCAATTAATTTTTGCCTTGCACAAAGCTTATCACCCTTTCGGGGGTGAATCAGGAATTCTTTTAGTTGAAATGTTGTCTATTATTGGGAAATCCATTCGAAACCATCCCCCATAGAATTGCACAAGGCAAAATTGAGGACTATAGCCCTATGAGTACCTGAATATGTGTAGTCTCACAAGCAAGATTCAAGTGGCTCCGCTCTACACATACCCAAGCATGTTCAAGGAATGATGTCAAAATTTCATGAACCAAACTGGCTCCATCTTCCAAGGCTTTAGCCTATGAGGAAGCAACTATTTATAGTGAGTTGGAAGGGCTGGCATAAAACCTGTCCTCACTTGGGTTGTTCTCAGGAGATTTTTTTACTCAACCGGCAGGCCCTCTACTATTAAATATGTGTAGAAAGGATTGGCGAGTGTAGGACGTCTAGATTTCTGATTCTTCCAAAGAAGAAGAGCATACTCTCCTAATCCATGTCATTTTCTCCTAAAATAGATTCAAACAAAAATTCATTCCCTCAAGCAATGTTGTGCTCGATTTAAAGTGTTCCTATTTGATGGAAGACATAATGCTTTGAAGGGAATGTTTGCTTGTTCAATTAATCCAAAATATTAAGTGATTTGATTGGTTCAATTATCCATTCCAAGACTAATTATATGATGAGAGTTTTCTTGTTCAGTTATCTCCAAATTCTTTTCAACCCATAAACTGAGGTGTGAGTTTCTGATTTTTCTAGAAAGGAAAAGAGCATAGTCCTCTAGTCAGTTTAGTGGTAGATTGGAAAATGTTATTAGTATGGAAAGCAAGTAAATAGAGGTCAAGATGGGGGGGGGGTTAGCAACCTAAAAAACCAAGTTAGTATCCTTTGCTTCAACTTTCAGGAAAAAAACCTTCAATAACAACCTGCAAACAATCGTTAGGCTGCAAAAATGTCAACAACACAATTGGTCAACATGTTAGGGTTAGGCAAACGAAGTGTGCAAATTTTCTAACCAGATGCGAGCCTAAAATAACTAGAAGTGATACATTTTACCAGATGCAACCCTTTTCACTAGATGCGACAGTATGTTTACCAAATGTGATCTCAAACCATAAACGATCCTGGAAATCCCGAATGCGAGCCTCATTTTTTGCGGTACGACAACGTATCCCAAATGCAATTCTTTGTCACCAAAAATGACTCTGGAGCTGAAAAATGGGTAGATAGATTGGTGGAAAATGATGTCAAAATGAGGTCAAATCTTGATTTGAGCCTCACGATGGGCGCCAGAAATGTGTGTGTGATTTTTGTACCTATTTAAGAAAGACACATATCTATATTTAAGAAAACCAACTAATATCGACCTATTAATTTCTAACTAAGAAGAGTGTGATTAAAAACATAATAGCCCTTAGATTATGCTACTACCAGTGACATATATGACTTAGCATGAAATATTTGAATTAAAACAAGCTATTTAATCATTAAACAATGCATTCTAGCTATAAAAATGGATATAATAACAATGCTTAAACATGAAAAGCTAAATGAAACATGAATCTAGATGAATCTTAGCAGCATAACAATGTATTTTCAATATGAGATGAAGGCTCCTTTGCTCTCAAAAATGGCTTCTATTTATAGAAGAATGAGGAGAGAGAGGGGGGACAAGGTGCATTAATGGAGTTGAAGAACTCATTAATGGCGTGCAGGAGCAATAAATTCCAAAGGCATTCAATAGGCATGGGGGAGACATGGGATTAATGAATCTTCATTAATGAGGCATTAATGAGAGCCTTAAAGAAGCATGGGAAGGGTGTAAGAGGGTGGCTTGAGAAAGTGGACTTGAGGAAGGAATCTTGAGATGCCTTGACTTTCTCAAGTGGGTGGAGTCCTTAATCATTCCTTAATGGAATGTGACAACATTAGGAGGTGGGTTAGGATAGAATTTAGGATTAGAATTAGATTAGCATGGGGTGAATAGGTTAGGATGGGTTAGAACCCAAGGTAGAAGTGGTTGAGATAGGTTAGGTTGGGGTTTAGGGGAATATAAATAAAATGAATTATTTGACATAATTCATTTAAATATATAGGATTTAATTATTTAAGAATTTTATTGCTTTTTAATAATTATGGGGATTATAGCCATTTTAATTAAATTAATTAGGCTAGGGGAATGGGTTCATTTGCAAATGAACAATTGATTCAGGGTTTATTTAATTCCTTTATGATTAAATACTATAACCATATTTGAATTTTAATTTGATTTAATTGGTTTGAATTGATTTGAATTGTATGGCTATAATAGTTAATATAATTCAGTGATAAAAATCACCTAGGACATTAAAATTGATTTAAAATGAATTATGCCAAAGTAACATTGTCGTGACATAATTGGGGGTATGATCACACTTAGGGAAAATAGGGTCTATAGTTGGAACAAACCAAATCCAGGTGGTTACACAAGCCATAATTGATTCTTGATTTGGCCTCCTCATAAGTTCCAAACTTTGGTTGTTTCTTGTCTAATGGTTCATTTATCAATGCATCGATTGCCTTGGATACTTGATCAATATCTACCTCATATTCCAGAGGTTGAAACCATGTTTTCGTTGGTATAGTAGGTTTGATGTATGTGTGGTCAGTGTCAACCATAAAACATATATCATCTTTGAACTTCTCAATAAGTTGTTCAGGGATCCTTACCCTTTTCTGCATTTGATCCTTGAATCCTGTGAAGTACTCATCCATGACTGTTTCAAAGTTGTCTCCCAGTGATGTTATGTATTCACTAATTTTCATGGTTATCGATTTTGTGGTATCCCATTTTACATCTCCTACTGATGGAAATGTTTCTTGAAAGTAGAAGAAAATGCACATGATAAGTGATCCAAACTTACATGTATTTGTCTTAGCATTTTTTATAGTCCTCATGTTTTCTTCTAGCTAGATCAGTAGAAGTGATGATAGATCCAAATGAGTACCTTTCTTTACAATCTTATAGGTTGTATCTACTGCACCGGATGCCATGTTGTTCATCCTGCTTGCTTGGAAGAATTTGTAACCCAGAACACATGCTCCAAATTTAAGTTCATCATCGGTTATAGTAGATACCTTCAGTCCTCTGCCATCACATTTTTCTCTAGTGTTCTTCTCAATCTCAACCTTGAGTGGGTGTTTCAATGCCTTTACCTTCTCAGTTACAGGGTAACTAGTGAGTGCATGGATAACATATCAGGTTATCATCTTAGGCTCAACAAGCCATAGTTTGTGATTGTGCATTCGGCTCAGTACTAACCAAATCCACTCAGTTTTGAATGCCTTTAGGAACAATAGGGCATTAGTGAGCCCTTTCACCTGTATGTTCTTGTGTTCATCTTTATGGATCCATTTTCATTACACCACTTTTTGTAATCTTATTCCACCTCTAAATCACTGATTTCTGCAATCTTGCAGTGGATCTAAGCTTGCAAGCCTTTGACAAGCAAAACCCAGGTTGGTATTTGTGAGAATGCTCCAACATTGTCGAGTTGCGATGCAATCTCAGGGAAAATTTTATAGTGAGGTTCCTTATAGGTAGAGTTATTGATGAGTTTAACCTCATCTTCTTGATGTTCTTCTATTTAGTGGATCTTGAAGTTGTGGCCATTATTTTAGAGAATTTAGGGATTTTTGAAAAATGCGTAAACAAAGTTTTCTGTTGTTGTAGAAACTTACTGTTTACACCTACAATGATTACTGATATGTTGGATTGCTCTGGTTGAGTTGAAGTCGCTCTGTGATAATTTTGTTGTTTGCTCAAATGTTCGCTCTTGTCGCTCTACTTTGGTCGTGGCAAACAATGAAACCCTTCTGTCGCCCTTTTATAAGTGTAACCACCTGAATTTGGTCTGTCGCAACTATGGACCCTATTTGCCCTAAGTGTGATCATACCCTCGATTATGTCCAAACGACCTTGTTACTGCTTGGCATAATTCTTTAAATTAATTTAATGTCCTAGGTGATTTTTATCACTGATTTATATTAACTATTATAGCCATACAATTCAAATCAATTTCGACCAATTAAATCTAATCAAAAATCAAACATGGCTATAGTATTTAATTATAAAGGAATTAAATAAATCCCAAAATCAAATACCCGCTTGCAATTAACCCATTTCCCCTAGCCTATTTAATTTAATTAAAATGGCTATAGTCCCCTAATTATTAAAAAGCAATTTCATTGTTTAAATAATTAATTCCTATATTTCTAAATGAATTAAATAAATTTATTTCATTTATTAATATTCCCTCAAACCCCAACCTAACCTATCTCAACCACTTCTACCCTAGGTTCTAACCCTTCTCAACCCATTCACCCACGCTAATCTAATTCTAATCCTAAATTCTTCTCTAACCCACCTCCTAATGTTGTCACACTCCATTAAGGAATACTTAACAACTCAACCCACTTGAGAAAGTCCACTTTCTCAAGATGGACTTTCTTAAAGTCCATCTTCTCAAGCCACTCCCTTACATCCTCCCTTACCTCTTTAATGCTTTTATTAATGCCTTCATTAATATGAAGACCTTAAGCCTATGTCTCTCCCATGCCTTATTAATGCCTTGGGCATTAATGGCTCTTATATCTTCATTTATGAGTCTCCTAATTCATAAATGAACCTTGTCCCCCTCACTCTCTCTCCCATTCTTCTATAAATAGAAGCTTGTTTTGAGAGCAAATAAGCCTTCACATTTAGATCAAATCACATTGTTATGCTGTTGGATTCATCCTAGATTTGCATTTCACTTATTTTCTCATGCTAGTTCATTGTTTTATTTTCATCTTTTAAAGCTAGATTACATGCTTTTTCATCTTTTTAGCTTAAATTTGAATTAAATCCTTCATGCTAGAATAGTATTGGTCATTGATTTATAGCATATTCTGAGGGCTAGTATGTTATGAATTACACTCTTTCTAGTTAGAAGGCAATAGGTCAGGTTTAGTGGGTTTTACATGCTTTTCTAACCATTTGGACTAATGTAATGACCTATTGAGTGTTTGTGTTGTTTTCATCAGGTACCCAAATACACACGCACATTTCTGGCGCCCACCGTGGGGCTCAATTTTCAATTTAGCCTCATTTTCTAACACTTTTTTTGGCAATTTGTAGACTCAGGATTCTGTCATAGAATCGCATTTAATCTTGCAGGATCGCATCTCGGATACATCATCGCACCGCATAATTTCCAGATCGCATCTGGTATTTCCCTGATCGTATCTGGTTTTGGCTCGCATTCGGTCAGCAAAAGCTTGCATCTGGTAAATAGGCTCACATCCCGTATACTATATCGTACTTAGTAGGATTTTAGGATCGTATTTGGTTTGAAAGTTTGTACATTTCATTGGACTAATCCTAACATTTTAACAAAGTGGTGGTGGTGGTATTTTACAGATTGATAAGTGTTTATAGGGCATATTTGGAGGTTTACATGGAGTTAGACTAGAAAAATAATAATGTGGTTTTCGCAAGTTGCCAACCCCATCTTGACTTCTATTTCCCTATTTTCAACAACTTAAAACTATTTTTTTCCACTTGATAAAACAACTAGATATTATGCTCTTTTCCTCTTGAGGAGAATCAGAAAGTCGGACATTGTCTTATCATTTGTGACAAAATTGGGGGTAAATGAACACCACAAACACATCGTTTAATTCAATTTGGGATAGTAAATGAACAAAACAAAGCATTAAATATGTGGGCTTAATGAACAAACACATCGTATAATTACTTTTGAAAATTATTAATTGAACAAAATAAAGCATTAAATTATTGTGGTAATTAAACAAATCAATTTTCCCTTTTTTTCAAAGCTTTCTATTTTTTTTAAAATAGGAACACTTAAAATAAGCTCAACATAGCTTGGGAAAAGAATCATTGTTTTATAGTGCTTAAGGAGAAAACGGCATGGACTAGGAGAATATGCTCTTCTTCTTTTGAAGAATCAGAAATCTAGAACTCCTAAGCTCGCCAATCCTGGTTACCGATCTTGTTAACAGTAGAGGGCCTGCCGGTTGAGGAAAAAATCTCCCGAGAATGACCCAAGTGAGGAAAGGTCTTACGCCGACCCTTCCAACTCACTATAAATAGTTTCTTCCTTGTAGGCCAAAGCCTCAGAAGACAGAATTGGTTTTGTTCTTGGAATTTTGACATCATTCCTTGAACATATCGGGGTATATATAGAGCGGAGCCACTTGAATTTTGCTTGTGAGACTATATATATTCAGATACTCATAGGGCTATACGCCTCAATTTTTCCTTGTGCAATTCTATGGGGGACAGTTTCGAATGGATTGCCCATTAATCTACAACACATTCAATTGAAAGAATTCCTGATTCATCCCCGAAAGGGTAATAATCTTTGTGCAAGGCAAAAAGTAATTGCCCCAAGACACTCGTCATATCGTGCCCTCACTTGCGTTTGGAGTTGGCTAATACAACATCATGACTGGAGCCATTGCATACTTGGTGATGGCTGTATTCTGATTAGCATTTGAGTGTGTACCTAAGTCAATGAGCAAAGATTTTCATCCTCCACCTAGAGAATAGGAAAAGATGTCTATTTGATCCACCCCTTTAACAATGCAAAATTGTTTGACGTGTTAAAAAGATCACTAAAAAGATAAGCTCCTTACAAATAATCAATAAATTTCATATCCTGGAGTACAAGTGTTTTTCGTGCCCTACAATACCTCTTGATGCAATTTGGAAACAAACAAAATTCACGTTCCTCAAAAGCAAATTTTTCAAAATGGACCAAAACTAACAAAACCATCATAAAATCGCATCCCATTTTTCCTAAGTCGTATCCAGTATTTTGGATTGTATCTGGTGCATTGGATCATATTTGGTCAAGCATATAGTTGTATCCAGTTTTTTAGGATCGCATCCAGGATTTAGGATCGTATCTGGTTCCGTCAAAGGATCATATCTGGGAGCTCGCATCCTGAACTGTGGGAATTTTTAGCAGCTTTTCCTAGGAATTCTCAGTTGTTTTAGGTACCCTTTTTGCTCTTTGGCTGGTCCCTATTGTCTCTTTTGGTCTCCATGCTGTTATTTTCAAAAACTTTCAAAACATCTACCTTGCATGCTCAGTCAGTCTTTCATGATCAATTCAATATGTGTGGTCTACCCATTCTCTATCAACAACTTGGTTCCCAGCTCACTATCAGGGCATTCTAACCCTCTGACACTATAATAATTTACATCCACCAACAAGCAAACAGTGACTTCTACCTAGACACACCCACTTGAATGATCTGGAATCCTTGCTAGCACTATTGGGAAACGTTGACGAAGTTGAGAAACAAACTTCATGGTTAGCACGAGATGCAACAAGTACACAACCGAAGGATTATAAGTGCCTCCTAAAACATCACACTTTCAAGGAGAAACTTCTCGCCATTCCCTGTTTGATCTTGATTCACCTCAAATGGGTAGCAACACTAACGATTGGAGTAAGGCCTTTGAGGGTTATGATGATGGCAAATAAGCACAATCCGTAGGCACGAAAGAGGAAGAAAGACCCAGGTTTGAACGTAATCCATTTGGGTCAGATAGTGATGAAGAAATCCCTGAAGATAAATATGAGAATCTTAAACAAAGAAAAAGAGTCCACAAGCTATTGGAATGAATAATTGGAGATGACAAGGAAAAATACTTCCTCCATTTGGCATCCATGGGTGTCAAATTACCCCAGGATTATGATGTGAATGATCTCAAAGAAAAGGAGATACCAAACCCCATATCTATCCTTACCAAACAGCTCAATCAAATGCAAACAGAGCTCACAAGCCTCAAACAAGAGAAGGATAAACCAAAAACAAAATACTCTTTGGTCATTTGTTCATTTCCTTTCGATAAGAGTATCACAATGGTTCCATTTCCTCCTAATGTGGCAAGACCAAAATATGACAAATACACAGGGGAAACTGATCCACATGACCATGTGAGGGAATTTTGTGCTCTTAGCATTGAGTATATGCATGAACCCACTTACCTCATGCGAC
>MU224983.1:3337748-3348377 GCA_018584345.1 Thuja plicata | reverse complement strand
GCTTGCAACAATATTAAAGTAGGTAGCATGATCCCACACAAAAAGGAGGCTATGGATGCAATTACTCCTGAAACTACCAAAGACATGGTCATGAAGGGCTTTAGAAAGACATTGAAACTTCAAGAAACAGGTATGGGAGAATACAAGTTGGACCTGACTCCCTCCCTGACAGAGCTTCCAATATCACCAAGATCCTATGGAAAACCATCATCAACATTCACACCTCTCGCAGTCCAGGAACCAAAAGTACACAAGGCTACTAGTATGATAAAGGCATCCATGTCTTCTTCAGATAACATAGAAGAGCAGGCAGTCTTAAATTGGGTTTACAAAGGAGAACCAGTGGACTCTGAGGTCAAAAATGTCAAGATATCCCCAGAATAGTATGGAAAGGGATATGATTTCCTAACACAAATGGGATACAAAGGAAAAGGACCTCTGAATGA
This sequence comes from Thuja plicata, assembly GCA_018584345.1. Lineage (NCBI taxonomy): Eukaryota > Viridiplantae > Streptophyta > Pinopsida > Cupressales > Cupressaceae > Thuja > Thuja plicata. The sequence continues at coordinate 3,347,931 of MU224983.1, read as the reverse complement.
CATAGGACAAGGGATCATTGAACCTATACCCATGGAGTTCCGCCTCAACAGAGATAAAACAAGATTGGGCTTTAATACTCAAACCAACAAACCTTCTTCAAAGCAGAGTCCACCTTCTGCAGCAGAGAGTGGTAAAATAGATGAAATAATATCAGACCCATGGCTTTATGAGAGATTGCTACATATTGGTACAGAAAATCCTAAATATCAAGGAGAACACTATGTACCTAGTTTTGAGGTACCACAGGATCTTCATACTCCTTTGCTAGAACAATCACCTATTCAAGAGGTAGGAGACACCATAGCTACAATCACTCAAGAGGAGCCTCAGCCACAAAATTTACATACTAACTGGGGGCAATTGGTCACCATCACACATGTTCTCGATCTACCTCACTTTGATCTACAAGCAGCTAACCAAGTCCATCAAATAAACATTCTTGAATACTTGAATAGATCTGATGATGATGTCACAGACTCTCATGACTATGAGTATGATCGGTTATCTATTGCTTCTGAAGAAATTGGGATAGACATAATTCACATGTTTGCCACTCCCGCAGCCCCTAGTAGACGACCTAACATCCCTTTCAATGACACTAATCCTCCTAAAGTAGAAGAAGAGTTCCTTCCTCCAATCATTGACAGAGACACTAGTGAATATATAACTCTACAAGAATTTCATAGGCTACAAGCAAGAAGCCTCCTTTTACAAAGAGATGATGATGAGTTATCTACTGATGAGTCACTAGAGTTTGATCCATATATGACTGATAATGACCCTTTTAACAATGATCTCTCTCTTATAGATCTAAACATCAAAGATTTCTAACTTAATAGACTGTGTCATGTCAGTTAACAGTTTTGATGCTAACACGATGCTGTCCTTCTCAGAATTTGACTCCCTAAAATTGGTACTTCCAGACCTAATTGATTAGACTGAAACAGATCCTACACCTTTGCTTGATTTTTCCAATGACCACTCCCTGGCTTGTTACCTTAATGCTTGTGAACCTCACCCTTCTTCCACCAATGCAAGGAGCGAGAACATGTCACGAGAGGATATCAAGTTTCTTAGTCACAAACTGAAAAATAAAAAGGAAAAGCAGACTGATGGTGAAAACCACTTTGTGGCATTATCAGATCTCAAAAAAGTAAAGAAAAAAGATGTATCCAATGGTGAAAACCTCTCAGAGGCACCAAAGGATGAGACTCTTGATATCCTCCCTGAACACTTTCAAGAAAGATCTTCGATATTAATTGAACCAACACAACCAGTGAACTTGGGCATTGTTGAAGATCCTCAGATAGTTCATCTAGCACAATCACTATCAGAAGAAGAGAAGGAAAAATTCACAGAATTCCTAAAGGAGAAAAAGATCAACTTTGCATGGTCCTACACTGATATGCCAGGGCCAGATCCCAATCTCATTATGCATCACTTATCTATAGCTCCTGGGATCAAGCCCGTGAAACAAAAACTTCAAAAAATGCATCCTCATGTTGCATTACTGGTGAAAGCAGAATTAGAAAAGTTGTTAAAAGTTGGATTCATTTTGGTCATTGCCTATGCAACTTGGATCTCCAATGTGGTCCCTATTTCTAAAACAGATAAATCTATTAGGATCTGCACAGACTTCAGAGACCTCAACAAAGCATGTTTGAAGGACGACTTCCCTCTACCAAATATTGACATGATCATAGACCTTACAGTTGGCTACCAGATGTATTCCTTAATGGATGGATTCTCGGGTTATAATCAAATCAAAATTGCCCCTGAGGACCAAGAGAAAACCACATTCACGTGTGCATGGGGCACATTTTTTTGGAACGTCATGCCATTTAAGCTAAAGAATGTCGGGGCAACATATCAAAGAGCTATGACAACCATATTCCATGACATGATGCACAAAAACATGGAAGACTATGTCGATGACACACTGGCTAAATCCAAAGAAAGAGGCACTCATATTGCAGATTTAGGAAAAATATTGGATCGAATGGAACAATTCCAACTCAGGCTCAATCCAAAGAAATGTGCCTTTGGGGTTCAATCAGGAAATCTCCTAGGATTCATAGTATCGACAAAGGGAATCGAAGTAGATCCGGCAAAGGTAAAAGCTATTCTAGAGATGACTCCTCCATGTAATATCAACCAAATGAGGACACTACAAGGGAGACTCCAGTCTATCAGGAGATTTATGTCCCAACTTGCAGATAAGGTACGACCCTTTACTAAGCTACTACATAAAGGGGTTACATTCAACTGGGATGAACACTGTGAAACCAACTTTAGGGAATTAAAGGTGTACCTGGCTTCTCCACCAATTCTTATGGCACCTATCATGGAAAACCTTTGCTCCTATATATTTCAGCTACAGCTACATCACTAGGAGTATTATTGGCACAAGAGGATAAAACAAAGAAAGAGGAGCTATGTACTACATTAGTAGAACTCTAGTCGCTTATGAGCTCAATTATAGCATTATTGAGAAAGCATGCTTTGCAGTTGTCTTCGCATCATAGAAATTAAGACACTACATGCTCTCTCACATAGCCAAGCTCATGGCTAAGATCGATCCTCTGAAGTATCTTTTAAGAAAAATAGCATTAACAGGTTGTTTGGCAAAATGGGTCCTCATTCTAAGTGAGTTTGACATTGAGTATGTTGAACAGAGGGCTATCAAAGGGCATGTACTTGTAGACCAACTGGCTGATTCACCACTCCAAGATGATACACCATTGCTAATTGAATTCCCTGATGAAACAATCATGCATCTCACCGAACATTCATGGAAGATGTACTTTGACAGGTTATTTACTCAACAAGGATCTGGAGCCGGGGTTCTCTTCATTACTCCACAAGGATATAAGATTCCCAAATCTTAAAAATTAATGTTTCCATGCACCAACAATATCTCAGAATATGAAGCATTGGTCAATGGTCTCAAACTCGCCATAGAATGGAAGATCATTGAGCTACACATATATGGTGACTCTCAACTATTTATCAATCAAATCAATGGGGAATATCAAACAAGACATGAAAAATTGATGCCCTACAAGCAACTAGTTGATGATTTGAAAAAATACTTTGTCTTCGTCACCTTCCAACAGATACCAAGATCAAAGAATAAAGCAGCAGATGCTATGGCTACCTTGGCATCCATGTTACAACTAGAGGAGCATCAATTCCGCTATGACTTCTTGGTGGAAGAGATATCTTATCCTGCCTTTGCCAATCCAAAATACCAAGTAATATGTGCCTTAAATACTCCTGATCAATCCCGATACACCAGTATTATTGCCTACCTTTCTGATCAAACCATTCCCACCAATCTATCTAGAAATGAGAAAAGATCCCTAATTAGGACAACATCGCGTTACATCCTCATAAATAGAAACCTATATCGACATAGTCTCGACGGTACACTTCTTCGGTGTTTAGAACTAGAAGAGTCTGATCTCGCTTTAAAATACGTCCATGAAAGTGTATGTGGATCACACTCAAATGGCTTTTCATTAGCTAAAAAATTGCTTAGAGTAGGCTATTATTGGCCTACCATGGAGAAAGATGCTATTCAATTTTCAAAAGTATGTCTTAAATGCCAAACACGTGGAAACCTCATCCATGCTCCTGCCAGAGAACTGATACCTTTCATAACACATTGGCCATTTCAACAACGGGCCTTTGACTTGGTTGGACAAATATATCCCAACTCTTCAAATGGACACAAGTTCATCATTACAGCCACTGAGTATTTCACAAAGTGGGTCGAAGCCATGCCGCTAATCAAAGCCACTGGCAAACAGGTGGCTATGTTCATTCTAAACTACATTATTTATAGATATGGGATACCCTCTTCAATTGTGACAAAAAATGGGGGCCAATTTAAAAACCAAGACATGGATGACCTCTGTGAACAGTTTCACATTACTCAACATTGCTCTTCGGTCTATTATCCTCAAGGTAATGGACAAGCTGAGGCATAAAAAAAAAACATTCTCAAAATCCTACACAGAACTGTGAGCAAGTATGGCAGAGACTGGCATTTACAACTAAATCTGACACTATGGGCCTACAGAACAAGAATCCAAACACCAACTGGAGCCATGTCATTTGCTCTAGTCTATGGCGCTGAGGAAGTACTACCTATTGAGGTTGAAATCCTATCTTTATGAATCTCTCTACAAGGACTAGTTACTGATGAATAGTACTGCATTGATCGGATAAATTCTCTGGACCTACTAGACGAGCGCAGACAACAAGCGTTCGATCACCTCAAAGTGTATCAAGCAAGAATGTCCAAAGGTTACAAGAAGAAGGTTAAACCACACAAGTTTGAAGTGGGGGACCTTGTCCTAAAAGAGAATCCTAAGAACCAACCTAACAGAGAGCAGAAAGGAAAGTTTGAACCTAATTGGCTGGGGCCTTATGTTATCATTACTAATTTTGGGACTGGAGCTTATTAGTTAGCTACATCTGAGGGAGACGTTCTTCTCGATCCTATCAATACTCTACATTTGAAGCTATTCTACACTTAATGTTTAGCTAGCAGAGCCTGTACAACAAAAAGTTCTTGCAAAATACCAAAAACATTTAGAAAATTGATCCTGAAGAAATCCAAAAATAGTGGAAAAGGTCTTTCAAAATGGGTATCCTTGGTGAAGACCTGGTAAACAGGCACCTTGATACTACAAAAACATTCAAAAAAGCAAAAATAGCAAAAAATTTGAAAAAAGAAAAAAGTGCCTTGATGAGCACCTGGTAAAACAGGCATCTTGGTAGCAAAAAAAAAGAAAATGATCTTTCCAAATGGTGAAAACTTGGCAATCAGGCATCACTTGTGTTTTGTGCTCCATCTATCAATGCACTAGTGATACTAGGCCTTCATAATTTTTCCTGTGCTCATACGCTGACTTCATTTTTCCTACATGACTATTTTATCCTCACTTGGGATTTGTCTATCTTTACGTCTTAGGAAAAGGTCATTCTACACCGGGGGCATCTTTGTTAGCATAGTCGGTCATGGTTGCTAGGTTGCTCTAGGATGGTTTGCCTCATGAACACGATGTTTCTCAATACATGCAAAACAATGTCACTTACTCAAACCAAAGGTGTCTTTTGACGACATGAGACATAACATTTAAACACTCACATAACATTCCTAAAAAGCTATTTTGGATCGCAAACATGAATGGATTATCCTAATCAAGGCACAGACATGGAACACCATATTGCTTATATTCTGATTTTCTGATTGATGAATCTTTATTGTGTTTGACAGATGAATGAACAAATACTACTTAAACACACAGTTTGATAATGGTTTGATTATAATTCTTTTTATGTCCTGATGATGTTTTCAACCAGGGGCATCTAAGTAATTATAAATTTTATCTTATTGATTCTCAATTGATGATTTATTATATCTTCTTAGTTACTCAATGACGTCTGCGCAAAGACAAAGAGTTGCAAGGATTGGAGGCATAATGTTTTCTTGATTTTTTGCGTATGGTGATTGTTTCAAATGATCCTATAAATTTCACCTAACTTGGATATTTATGGTAAGAGTTGCCACTATGGGTGGATAGCCGCATATATCTCAATCTTTGTTATGTGTAAACTACGGTGAGTTTGACACAATTTCCTTGTCTATTTTCTGATCCAGATTCTCACTAAGGTATACAAATCATAATGTACCCAAGGATATGAATTTCAAAGGTCATTGCGGGTTCAATATCTTGCCTTAATCAGAAACTGGTATATTAAAAGGAAGGTGACTGTTTTGTTATCCTAGCTTCTATGCCTTGATGCCTAAGTCTATTTTCGACATTCTAATAAAATATAGTATTCATATAATCATAATATCAGTGGGTATTAGTGATGGTTGTACTATTCGATGGTATCTATTCCAAAAGAGCCCAATGATGATAAAAATGTTGCAAAATTTGCTAGATCAGTGACACGTCCTAAGAGTCTTCATATAGCTGCATTTAAAGATTGCCATTTTTCAACAGTACATAATAAACATAAGGAAATCTAAACTCAAACATGGTTTCTATCTTCTTCTACAAATATCAAGTTAATTACATCATTTATACTACTGATATCATCCATAGCATACATTTTGCATACATTTGGAAACACAAAACTAAAAAATGCAAAAATACAACATCCATGTATTGCATGTTTACTTCTACATCCTAAGTGCATCCCTACATATATTTTTGCATCACTGGAAAATCAAAGAAAACATACATTTGCATTTTCACATAGATATCATTTATACTCATCACATCCACATTATAAAAATGATGTTACCAACTATAAACTAACTCATCACGAGATCAAGATATCATCACATATGCAAAAGATACATTTACCACATCTATGGAAAGTAAAATGGATACATTTGCCACAAAAACATGTCTGAATCCAGAAACTACAAACATGATACAAATCAAAGCATAAAAAGCATCAGTGAGCATAAAGAGTATTAGTGAACATCAAAGAGTATCACAACATAAAGTGTATCAGATAGTATACAGAATGTCAGTACACATAAAGAGAATCAATATGCCAAAAAGCACAAATCAAGATATATATACGAATCAATGTAATGTACAAAAAGGGGGATCTCGGCAGGATCCATATATACATGTATAATCTCAAAAAGAAGCAAAATGGTGCACGGTCTCAACTCTGGCCCGCCCCCTCTCCCTGGTTAGGAGGACGAGGAGGTGGCATGAATGGAGTTGGTGGACGCGGCATGGCCCCCTCTGACTACTGAGCTATGTGTGAAAACGTGGGTGCTCTCTGACCCTCAGGAACTGCTGCATGATACAAGGCATAATAATAAGTTGCCCTCTATCCCTGATGGACTGCTGTCTGGGCCTGTGTATCCCTCTCAGCTCTCAGCTGCTCAAGCTGTCTATCCCTGTCTGCTAAAAGTGCCTCTGTAGTAGTAACTCTAGCCTCCAAGGCTGTGATCTGAGCTCTAAGCTCCTCTCTCTCCTGCTCACACCTTGATAGAGGGTCCTTGTCTCTACCAGGATCCTGCTCCTGCACTCTTTGTCTCTGCTGCTCAGGAGTAAGTAACGGGCTAGGATCTCTCTGTGGGGCCACAAATCTGTACCTCTGACATCTCTACCGCCTCTCCCCCTGACAGGTCGATCCTCAGGATCATAATCCAGTGGCTCCTCTATACGAGGAATCATCTCCTCAGGCACTGTGAATCGCGGGAATGGATGTTGAAGCATCTCTACAGCATACCCATCTGAAACACCGACATCCTCAACATCTGGCTGAGGGTCCCAGTCTATAGCTACCATATCACGGATGTCCTGGGCGGCAGTATCATAAGTCAACTATGCCCCCCACTCAGCTACCTCATCTCTGATATTTGCATATACTGCCACATCCTCAATACGGCCCTGTCGTCAGCCATACTACCTCAGAACTCTGGTGATCAAAAAGCGCTCAATGATATATCTCATGCACCCAATCAAATATCTACTCTGGCACAAAAAGGGAATCTTCTGTGCATCATAAGTCCATACCTCACAGTCTAGGTATGGTCGCCATACGACCTCTGTCATATCATCGAATAATTGATGCCAATACTCAACCTTGCCCAGGTGGGGCTGCTGTAAAAGACCTGCGTACATATACACATAGGGCTACTCAGGTGCCCTCTGCCTATCAATAATCAGCCGTGTCACGGGGATGTGCTCCTAGGCCCATATCTGAAGAATCAATATACCCACAGTCATGCTGCGGGTATGGTGGTATACAATCTCATGAAGCTCTCGGTATATGTGAGCTAATATGCAGCTCCCCCAGGTGAATCATCAGCGGTGGATGATCATCTGCTCTACCATACCGACCCAGCCCACCAAGAAACTGTGCTGCCCTCTGTCCGGCATAATGATGCCACCTACCAATCTAGCTAAGTATATAGCTAATCGATCATAGTGATCGACCATGTAGTCCCAGGACAGGTATCTGCGATCTATACTATCATCCTGGAAGAATCTTTGAGCAGTCCTGATCGCCATGCCAGCTCTCGACTCAAAGAACACCTCATGTCCAACCATGGGCACGCGCAAGATCCTCCAAACATCCTCAGGTGTCACAGTGATCTCACCAATAGGTAGGTGGAAGGTGTTGTGCTCCTAATGCCATCTATCAGCCAGAGTAGTCAAAAACCCTCAGTTCACCCCGATCTCAGGTAAACCAATCAGTGCCCGCAATCCACATCGGATCACGGTAGTCTGCTCATCATCTGACAATCGGCCAGACAATACCAAAACTCGCGCAGGATACGTGCCTCGAAAGGCGACTACCTCAAACTGGGCCTGATTTTTGACAAAATAGTAAAGCATCAACATTCTATCTACAACAAAGGGCATATTCCTACTCTACTAAGTCATTTCCAATTCGCAGGACGCACACAGATCACAGCAATTTAAAAACCTAAGTCTTTTACCAAATGCGATCCTAGAAATATAGGATGCGATTGCGCATACAGGATGTGATCCTAGAAAAATAGGATGCGATCCTAAATGCGGGGTGCGATCCCTAAAATCCAGGATGTGATTGCCTGATGGTTTCTAGCTACACACAAGACTAAATCTACAAAATCAGATACGATCCAGGAAAAACTGGATGTGATGCACATTTCGTAGGATGCGATCCTACCTTCTACAGGCTCTAAAATACACAAAAATGCTTGAAATTTAAAAATGCAAAATTCACAGGGTAGTTTATCGAGTAATTACCAGCGGTGGGTAGTCGGTTGGTCACTAGTGTCGTCGTCTCATCTCGAATCAATGTTTCCTCACGGGGACCACCATTTTATCTGCAGAGCTCTCTAATTTGCTATAGCTGAATGTCAAAATGAATAGTGACATGGTCAATTTGGAGGCTTATATGGGTCTTTTGAGACATTAAGGGTTTCTGGAACTCCTCCTAGACAACTATGAGAGTTATTGTGTTCTCTTTTTCCTCAATCGGGAACTAAATCGAAGGTGCCTACGACATTTTCAGTAGCAAAGTGTCATTTTGCGACAGTTTCAAAAATTGTGGATTTGCTTCATTTATTCACCACATTGGTACAATACTGCACATTTCATCATACATCTTGATCTAAACATCATTATCACTCATATTTTCACATAATTAACTTGATAATCGTGTGTTTATTTTTAAACACACCTTCTTCTACTCCACTCTTTCTTACCTTATCACTTCTTGCAAGTGTTCTGTTCTCTACAACTGAGGGATTTTATTTCTTTTCCTTCGATTTTGTTCCCAAGGGGGCATGATCACACTATCATAAATTAAATTTTTGCTCGAAACTGCATTAAAAATGACTTCATTATCAAACAAACTAGGGGCATAACAGTTTCTTGACTAAGTCGGATCTGTTGGATAGAAAGCTTTGGTTCTCATAAGCTGGATATCTTATGTTTCCTCATTTTAGAAGATTTTTAAAGCTCCTGGCAGCTTCATACTGGCTTTTGGATGATAACCAAGTTCAGAATCAGTATTATCAATTTTTGAACGACAACCAAGTTCAGAATTGGTATTTTTAAAATCTTTTATTGATCTTTGGACAATAACCAAGTTCAAAATCAATTCTATCAGTTTGGTTCAATCAAATGTGAGACTGATCTCATCAACATTTCGTTCGACAACCAAAAATGGGATTCTCAATCTTTCTGAAGTCAAAATTAAAAACTTTCTTTGAATCAATGCGTTGCTCGCACATCAATTCAAAGAGGGGCAAATGTAACCACCTGAATTTGGTCTGTCGCAACTATGGACCCTATTTGCCCTAAGTGTGATCATACCCTCGATTATGTCCAAATGACCCTGTTACTGCTTGGCATAATTCTTTAAATTAATTTAATGTCCTGGGTGATTTTTATCACTAATTTATATTAACTATTATAGCCATACAATTCAAATCAGTTTCGACCAATTAAATCAAACATGGCTATAGTATTTAATTATAAAGGAATTAAATAAATCTCAAAATCAAATACCCGCTTGCAATTAACCCATTTCCCCTAGCCTATTTAATTTAATTAAAATGGCTATAGTCCCCTAATTATTAAAAAGTAATTTCATTGTTTAAATAATTAATTCCTATATTTCTAAATGAATTAAATAAGT